>JBAPGN010000347.1:23154-109791 GCA_037355405.1 Vitis amurensis | reverse complement strand
CAATTGAAATCAGTTTGATTCATTTCAAGCCATGGTAGTTGTTCAAATAGTCGTGCAAGATACTGCAATATTATTATGGATTAAACTGAAGATCTAGTCCATATTGTCATCACATGATCTTGTGATTTTCCCTCTACCGTTCACCGCTGCTACATTATCCATACCAAATGCATCTTCCAGCTTCCTTTGATGATACCAAGTATTGAATAGCTTCAAACATGTCACCCGATAGAAAATGTGAACTAAATAAAAATAAAAAATAAAAAAACTTTAAAAAGTAAATAAAATGTTTATTACAAAAATATGTAAAATTTGATCAATTCTTTGGTTAACGTCTATGTCCAGATTACAAAGTTGGTGGGTGTCGTATCCAATCTTGTAGGCTGTATGTGGAGTTAAAAAAGATATTATACAGTTATCCAGATTTTACAAAACTATGATTGCTAGCTAACAAATGCTGCTTAATCCAAAGTTTCCCGCCAGTATCATAGGAACAAAATTCTCTGTTTATTTAGATGCACCGTTTCAAAGTTCACGAAACTTAAATAGTTTTCCTTTTTGGCTTCTGCTTCAATATATATTGTCTTTAATTGTTTGACATTTAGTAGCAGTAATGCTTACGGGGACATTAAACCTTGTCATCAATATCAATAATTCGTAATAAAAATATATATAGTAATTTTTTTCACATCTATCCACTGCACATTGGAGACTCTCAATGTGTTAGAAAAGTTAATAAAAAAATGGCATAAGTATGTTCTATGTAACACTTACTGTTAATCAAATTTATGTGAAATGCTAGTAGCATATAGAATACCATCCCAAGAAAACCAAGCCAAGGAAGGTTTAACTCTTCATCTAAAACTTGAGCATTTCCATACATACATTAACACATACATCTTTTAGATTTATAAAAAAAAAATGTATAAATAAAACAGAAATAAATTAAACTTGCCATGACATCATGAGCTACAAGATTCCCCATGAAGAAAAAAAAATGACCAAGGGTAATTTGAATAATGAGAACTTGGCCATGCCAAAACCCTTTTCAATTCTTGGCTATAATTTGGTCTATTATTATTTTTCAACCATTGGGTCCATGAAGAGCTAATACATGGATATCCTACAGAAATATGTGCCAAAGTCCTCCTAAAGGCCAACACGTTTGATGATTTGCTATATTGAAGTAGAGATACGTGGGCGAGCAAACGAAAAGTAGTACGGCAAGAAGGGGTCATAATAAGGGATGCTTATGTATGGTCGTGAAAAACATCATTATACAACAAAAAAACCAACAATTAATAATTAATATAAATTAAAACATAAATAAAAATTAATATATGAATAATCTTACTCATGAAATGCTCGTGGATCCCTTAAAACATCAATAAGCAATCTGAAATCATTAGTTTGATTTATTTCGAGCCCATAGCAGTTGTTCAAAATGTCGTGTAACACACGTGCAATATTATTATGGATAAACTGAAGATCTAGTCCCATATTGTCATCACATAATCTTGTAATTTTCCCTCTACCGTTCACCACTGCTACATTATCCATACCAAATTCCATCTTCCAGCTTCTTTGATGATACCAAAGTATTGAATAGCTTCAAACATGTCACCGGATAGGAAATATTAACTAAATAAAAATATATAAAATAAAAAACATTAAAAAGTAAATAAAATATTTATTACAAAAATACCGTAGAATTGATATCAATTCTTGCTTAAGTCTATGTCCGATTACAAGTTGGTGTTGTCGTATCCAATCTTGTAGGCTGATGTGGAGTTAAAAAAAATTATACGTTGTCCAGATTTTACAAAACTATGATAGCCAGCTAACACATACTGCTTATCCAAAGTTCCCGCAATATCATAGGAACGAAATTCTCTGTTATTTGGATGCACCGTTTTCAAAGTCACCAACCTAAAATAGTTTCCTTTTGCTTCTGCTTCATATATATTGTCTTTAATATGTTTGACATTATAGTAGCTGATAGTGCTACGGACGTTAAACCTGTCATTAATATCAATAATTCGTAAAAAAATATATAGTAATTTTTTCACAATCTATCCACTGCACATTGAGACTCTCAATGTGTTAGAAAAGTTAATAAAAAAAAATGGCATAAGTATGTTGTATGTAACACTTACTGTTAATCAAATTTATGTGAAATGCTAGTAGCATATAGAATACCATCCCAAGAAAACCAAGCCAAAGAAGGTTTAACTCTTCGTCTAAAACTTGAGCATTTCCCTACATTACATTAACACATACATCTTTTAGATTTATAAAAAAAAAATGTATAAATAAAACATAAAATAAATTAAACTTGCCACGACATCATGAGCTACAAGATTCCCCATGAAAAAAAAAATGACCAACGGTAATTTGAATAATGAGAACATGGCCATGCCAAAACCCTTTTCAATTCTTGGCTATAATTTGGTCTATTATTATTTTTCACCCATTGGGTCCATGAAGAGTTAATACATGGATATCCTGCAGAAATATGTGCCAAAGTCCTCCTAAAGGCCAACACGTTTGATGATATGCTATATTGAAGCAGAGATACGTGGGCGAGCAAACGAAAAGTAGTACGGCAAGAAGGGGTCATAAATAAGGGATGCTTATGTATGGTCGTGAAAACATCATTGTACAACAAATAAAACCAACAATTAATAATTAATATCAATTAAAACAATAAATAAATATTAATATATGAATAATCTTACTCATGAAATGCTCGTGGATCCCTTAAAACATCAATAAGCAATTTGAAATCATTAGTTTGATTCATTTCGAGCCCATAGCAGTTGTTCAAAATGTCGTGTAACACACGTGCAATATTATTATGGATAAACTGAAGATCTAGTCCCATATTGTCATCACATAATCTTGTAATTTTCCCTCTACCGTTCACCACTGCTACATTATCCATACCAAATTCATCTTCCAGCTTCTTCGATGACACAAAGTATTGAATAGCTTCAAACATGTTACCGGATAGGAAATATTAACTAAATAAAAATATATAAAATAAAAAAACATTAAAAAGTAAATAAAATATTTATTACAAAAATACCGTAGAATTGATATCAATTCTTGCTTAAGTCTATGTCCGATTACAAGTTGGTGTTGTCGTATCACATATTGTAGGCTCATGTGGAGTTAAAAAACAATTATACGTTGTCCAGATTTTACAAAACTGTGATAGCCAGCTAAAATATAGTGCTTATCCAAAGTTCCCGCAATATCTTAGGGACGAAATTCTTTGTTATTTGGATGCACCGTTTTCAAAGTCACCAACCTAAAATAGTTTCCTTTTGCTTCTACATCATATATATTGTCTTTAATATGTGTGACATTATAGTGGCTGATAGTGCTACGAACATTAAACCTGTCATTAATATCAATAATTCGTAAAAAAATATATACTAATTTTTTTCATAATCTATCCACTGCACATTGAGAATCTCAATGTGCTAGAAAAGTTAATAAAAAAATAAAAAATGGCATAACTATGTTGTATCTAACACTTACTCTCAATCAAATTTATGTGAAATGCTAGTAGCATATCGAATACCATCCCCAGAAAACCTAGCCAAAGAAGGTTTAACTATTCGTCTAAACTTGAGCATTTCCCTACACTACATTAACACATACATCTTTTAGATTTATAAAAAAAAATAATGCATAAATAAAAAAGAAATAAAGTAAATAGCCACGACATCATGAGCTACAAGATTCCCCATGAAGAAAAAAAATGACCATGGGTAATTTGAATAATGAGAACTTGGCCATGCCAAAACCCTTTTCAATTCTTAGCTATAATTTGGTCTATTATTATTTTTCACCCATTGGGTCCATGAAGAGCTAATACATGGATATCCTGCAGAAATATTTGCCAAAGTCGTCCTAAAGGCCAACACGTTTGATGATATGCTATATCGAAGAAGAGATACGTGGGCGAGCAAACGAAAAGTAGTATGGCAAGAAGGGGTCATAAATAAGGGACGCTTATGTATGGTCGTGAAAACATCTCTGTGCAACAAGTAAAACCAACAATTAATAATTAATAGAAATTAAAATAATAAATAAAAATTAATATATGAACAATCTGACTCATGAAATGCTCGTGGGTCCTTGAAAAACATCAATAAGCAATCTGAAATCATTAGTTTGATTTATTTCGAGCCTATAGCAGTTGTTCAAAATGTCGTGTAACACACGTGCAATATTATTATGGATAAACTTAAGATCTAGTCCCATATTGTCATCACATAATCTTGTAATTTCCCTCTACCGTTCACCACTACTACATTATCCATACCAAATCCATCTTCCAGCTTCTTTGATGATACCAAGTATTGAATAGCTTCAAACATGTCACCGGATAGGAAATATTAACTAAATAAAAATATATAAAAATAAAAAAACTAAAAAGTAAATAAAATATGTATTACAAAAATACCGTAGAATTGATATCAATTCTTGGTTAAGTCTATGTCTGATTACAAGTCGGTGTTGTCGTATCCAATCTTGTAGGCTGATGTGGAGTTAAAAAAATATTATACGTTGTCCATATTTTACAAAACTATGATTGCCAGCTAACACATACTGCTTATCCAAAGTTCCCGCAATATCATAGGAACGAAATTCTCTGTTATTTGGATGCACCGTTTTCAAAGTCACCAACCTAAAATAGTTTCCTTTTGCTTCTGCTTCATATATATTGTCTTTAATATGTTTGACATTATAGTAGCTGATAGTGCTACGGACATTAAACCTGTCATTAATATCAATAATTCGTAAAAAATATATAGTAATTTTTTTCACAATCTATCCACTGCACATTGAGACTCTCAATGTGTTAGAAAAGTTAATAAAAAAATAAAAAAATGGCATAAGTATGTTGTATGTAACACTTACTCTTAATCAAATTTATGTGAAATGCTAGTAGCATATAGAATACCATCCCAAGAAAACCAAGCCAAAGAAGGTTTAACTCTTCGTCTAAAACTTGAGCATTTCCCTACATTACATTAACACATACATCTTTTAGATTTATAAAAAAAATAATGTATAAATAAATCATAAATAAATTAAAATTGCCACGACATCATGAGCTACAAGATTCCCCATGAAGAAAAAAAATGACCAAGGGTAATTTGAATAATGAGAACTTGGCCATGCCAAAACCCTTTTCAATTCTTGGCTATAATTTGGTCTATTATTATTTTTCATCCATTGGGTCCATGAAGAGCTAATACATGGATATCCTGCAGAAATATGTGCCAAAGTCCTCCTAAAGGCCAACACGTTTGATGATCTGCTATATTGAAGTCAGAGATACGTGGGCGAGCAAACGAAAAGTAGTACGGCAAGAAGGGGTCATAAATAAGGGATGCTTATGTATGGTCGTGAAAACATCACTGTACAACAAATAAAACCAACAATTAATAATTAATATAAATTAAAACAATAAATAAAAATTAATATATGAATAATCTTACTCATGAAATGCTCGTGGATCCCTTAAAACATCAATAAGCAATCTGAAATCATTAGTTTGATTTATTTCGAGCCCATAGCAGTTGTTCAAAAATGTCGTGTAACACACGTGCAATATTATTATGGATAAACTGAAGATCTAGTCCCATATTGTCATCACATAATCTTGTAATTTTCCCTCTACCGTTCACCACTGCTACATTATCCATACCAAATCCATCTTCCAGCTTCTTTGATGATACCAAGTATTGAATAGCTTCAAACATGTCACCGGATAGAAATATTAACTAAATAAAAATATATAAAATAAAAACACATTAAAAAGTAAATAAAATATTTATTACAAAAATACCGTAGAATTGATATCAATTCTTGCTTAAGTCTATGTCGATTACAAGTTGTGTTGTCGTATCCAATCTTGTAGGCTGATGTGGAGTTAAAAAACAATTATACGTTGTCCAGATTTTACAAAACTATGATAGCCAGCTAACACATACTGCTTATCCAAAGTTCCCGCAATATCATAGGAACGAAATTCTCTATTTTTGGATGCACCATTTTCAAAGTCACCAAACTAAAATAGTTTCCTTTTGCTTCTGTTTAATATATGTTGTCTCTAATAGGTTCGACATTATAGTAGCTGATAGTCCTACGAACGTGAAATCTGTCATTAATATCAATAATACATAAAAAAAATATGTAGTAATTTTTTTCACAATCTATCCACTGAACATTGAGACTCTCAATGTGTTAGAAAAGTTAATAAAAAAAATGGCATAAGTATGTTGAATGCAACACTTTCTATTAATCAAATTTATGTGAAATCATAGTACCATATGGAATACCATCCCAAAAAAACCCCGCAAAAGAAGGTTTAACTCTTTGTCTAAAACTTGAGCATTTCCCTACATTACATAAACATATATAACTTTTAGATTTATTAAAAAAAATAATGTATAAATAAAACAGAAATAAATTAAACTTGCCACGACATCATGAGCTACAAGATTTCCCATGAAAACAAAAAATGACCAAGGGTAATTTGAATAATGAGAACTTGGCCATGCCAAAACCCTTTTCAATTCTTGGCTATAATTTGGTCTATTATTATTTTTACTCCATTGGGTCCATGAAAAACTAATACATGGATATCCTGTAGAAATATTTGCCAAAGTCCTCCTAAAGGCCAACACGTTTGATGATCTGCTATATTGAAGTAGAGATACGTGGGCGAGCAAACGAAAAGTAGTACGACAAGAAGGGGTCATAAATAAGGGATGCTTATGTATGGTCGTGAAAACATCATTGTACAACAAATAAAACCAACAATTAATAATTAATATAAATTAAAACAATAAATAAAAATTAATATATGAATAATCTTACTCATGAAATGCTCGTGGATCCCTTAAAACATCAATAAGCAATCTGAAATCATTAGTTTGATTCATTTCGAGCCCATAGCAGTCGTTCAAAAGTCGTGCAAGACACGTGCAATATTATTATGGATAAACTGAAGATCTAGTCCCATATTGTCATCACATAATCTTGTAATTTTCCCTCTACCGTTCACCACTGCTACATTATCCATACCAAATCCATCTTCCAGCTTCTTTGATGATACCAAGTATTGAATAGCTTCAAACATGTCACCGGATAGGAAATATTAACTAAATAAAAATATATAAAATAAAAAAACATTAAAAAGTAAATAAAATATTTATTACAAAAATACCGTAGAATTGATATCAATTCTTGGTTAAGTCTATGTCCGATTACCAGTTGGTGTTGTCGTATCCAATCTTGTAGGCTTATGTGGAGTTAAAAAACAATTATAGGTTGTCCAGATTTTACAAAACTATGGTAGCCAACTAACACATACTGCTTATCAAAAGTTCCCGCACTATCATAGGAACAAAATTCTTGTTATTTGGATGCACTATTTTCAAGTCACCAACCTAAAATAGTTTCCTTTTGCTTCTACTTCATATATATTATCTTAATATGATTGATATTATATTAGTTGGTAGTGCTACAAACGTTAAACCTATCATTAATATCAATAATTCGTAAAAAAATATATACTAATTTTTTTCACAATCTATCCACTGCACATTGAGGCTCTCAATGTGTTAGAAAAGTTAATAAAAAAATAAAAAACAAGATATTGTGTAGAATTGATAGCAAATCTTGGTTAAGTCTATGTCTGATTACAAGTTGGTGTTGTCGTATCCAATCTTGTAGGCTAATGTGGAGTTAAAAAACAATTATACGCTGTCCAGATTTTACAAAACAATGATAGCCAGCTAACACATACTGCTTATCCAAAGTTCCCGCAATATCATAGGAACAAAATTCGTTGTTATTTGGATGCACTGTTTTAAAAGTCACCAACCTAAAATAGTGTCCTTTTGCTTCTGCTTCATATATATTATCTTTAATATGATTGACATTATATTAGCTGGTAGTGCTACGAACGTTAAACCTATCATTAATATCAATAATTCGTAAAAAAATATATACTAATTTTTTTCACAATCTATCCACTGCACATTGAGGCTCTCAATGTGTTAGAAAAGTTAATAAAAAAATATAAAAAATATAAAAACAAGATATTGCGTAGAATTTATAGCAATTCTTGGTTAAGTCTATGTCCGATTACAAGTTGGTGTTGTTATATCCAATCTTGTAGGCTAATGTGGAAATAAAAAACAGTTATACACTATCCAGATTTTACAGAACAATGATAGCCAGCTAACACATACTGCTTATCCAAAGTTCCCGCAATATAATAGGAACAAAATTCTCTATTATTTGGATGGACCGTTTTCAAAGTCACCAACCTAAAATAGTTTCCTTTTGCTTCTGCTTCATATATATTGTCTTTAATATGTTTGAAATTATAGTAGCTGATAGTGCTACGGACGTTAAACCTGTCATTAATTCAATAATTCGTAACAAAATAAATAGTAATTTTTTTCACAATCTATCCACTGCACATTGAGACTCTCAATGTGTTAGAAAAGTAATAAAAAAATAAAAAATGGCATAAGTATGTTGTATGTAACACTTACTCTACATCAAATTTATGTGAAATGCTAGTAGCATATAGAATACCATCCCAAGAAAACCAAGCCAAAGAAGGTTTAACTCTTCGTCTAAAACTTGAGCATTTTCCCTACATTACATTAACACATACATCTTTAGATTTATCAAAAAAAAATAATGTATAAAATATAAAGTAATAAACTTGCCACGACCTCATGAGCTACAAGATTCCCCATGAAGAAAAAAATGACCAAGGGTAATTTGAATAATGAGAACTTGGCCATGCTAAACCCCTTTTCAATTCTTGGCTATAATATGGTCTATTATTATTTTTAACCCATTGGGTCCATGAAAAACTAATACATGGATATCCTGCAGAAATATTTGTCAAAGTCCTCCTAAAGGCGAACACGTTTGATGATCAGCTATATTGAAGTAGAGATACGTGGGCGAGCAAACGAAAAGTAGTACGACAAGAAGGGGTCATAAATAAGGGATGCTTATGTATGGTCGTGAAAACATCATTGTACAACAAATAAAACCAACAATTAATAATTAATATAAATTAAAACAATAAATAAAAATTAATATATGAATAATCTTACTCATGAAATGCTCGTGGATCCCTTAAAACATCAATAACCAATCTGAAATCATTAGTTTGATTCATTTCGAGCCCATAACAGTCATTCAAAAAGTCGTGCAAGACACGTGCAATATTATTATGGATAAACCGAAGATCTAGTTCCATATTGCCATCACATGATCTTGTGATTTTCCCTCTACCGTTCACCACTGCTACATTATCCATACCAAATCCATCTTCCAGCTTCTTTGATGATACCAAGTATTGAATAGCTTCAAACATGTCACCGGATAGGAAAATATTAACTAAATAAAAATATATAAAATAAAAAAACATTAAAAATTAAATAAAATATGCTTTACAAAAATACCGTAGAATTGATATCAATGCTTGGTTAAGTCTATGTCCGATTACAAGTTAGTGTTGTCGTATGCAATCTTGTAGCCTGATGTGGAGTTAAAAAAAATTTTACGTCGTCCAAAATTTTAAAAACTATGATTGTCAGCTAACACATATTGCTTGTCCAAAGTTCCCGCAATATCAAGGAATGAAATTCTCTATTATTTGGATGCACCATTTTCAAAGTCACCAACCTAAAATAGTTTCCTTTTGCTTCTGCTTCATATATATTGTCTTTAATATGTTTGACATTATAGTAGCTGATAGTGCTATGAATGTTAAACCTGTCATTAATAACAATAATTCTTAAAAAAATATATAGTAATTTTTTTTACAATCTATCCACTCCAGATTGAGACTCTTAATGTGTTAGAAAAGTTAATAAAACAATAAAAAAAAATGGCATAAGTATGTTGTATGTAACACTTACTCTTAATCAAATTTATGTGAAATGTTAGTGGCACATAGAATACCATCCCAAGAAAACCAAGCCAAAGAAGGTTTAACTCTTCGTCTAAAACTTGACCATTTCCCTACATTACATTAACACATACATCTTTTAGATTTATTAAAAAAAAATAATGTATAAATAAAACAGAATTAAATTAAACTTGCCACGACATCATGAGCTACAAGATTCCCCATGAAGAAAAAAAATTACCATGGGTAATTTGAATAATGAGAACCTGGCCATGCCAAAACCCATTTCAATTCTTGGCTATAATTTGGTCTATTATTATTTTTCACCCATTGGGTCCACGAAGAGCCAATACATGGATATCCTGCAGAAATATGTGCCAAAGTCCTCCTACAGGCCAACACGTTTGATTATATGCTATATCGAAGTAGAGATACGTGGGTAAGCAAACGAAAAGTAGTACGACAAGAAGGGGTCATAAATAAGGGATGCTTATGCATGGTCGTGAAAACATCATTGTACAACAAATTAAACCAACAATTAATAATTAATATAATTAAAATAATAAATAAAAATTAATATGTGAATAATCTTACTCATGAAATGCTCGTGGATCCCTTAAAACATCAATAAGCAATCTAAAATCATTAGTTTGATTCATTTCGAGCCCATAGCAGTCGTTCAAAAAGTCATGGAAGACACGTGCAATATTATTATGGATAAACATAAGATCTAGTCCCATATTGTCATAACTTAACCTTGTGATTTTCCCTCTACCGTTCACCACTGCTACATTATCCATACGAAATCCATCTTCCAACTTCTTGGATGACACCAAGTATTGAATAGCTTCAAACATGTCAATGGATAGGAAATATTAACTAAATAAAAATATATAAATTAAAAAAACATTAAAAAGTAAATAAAATATTTATTACAAAAATATCGTAGAATTGATATCAATTCTAGCTTAAGTCTATCTTCGATTACAAGTTTGTGTTGTCGTATCCAATCTTGTAGGCTGATGTGGAGTTAAAAAACAATTATACGTTGTCTAGATTTTACATAACTATGATAGCGAGCTAACACATACTGCTTATCCAAAGTTCCCGCAGTATCATAGGAACGAAATTCTCTGTCGTTTGGATGCACATTTTTCAAAGTCACCAACCTAAAATAGTTTCCTTTTGCTTCTGCTTCATATATATTGTCCTTAATATGTTTGACATTATAGTAGTTGATAGTGCTACAAACGTTAAACTTATCATTAATATCAATCATTCGTAAAAAAATATATACTAATTTTTTTCACAATCTATCCACCGCACATTGAGACTCTCAAGGTGTTAGAAAAGTTAATAAAAAAATGGCATAAGTATGTTGAATGCAACACTTTCTTTAATCAAATTTATGTGAAATGATGGTACCATATGGAATACCATCCCAAAAATTATGGGTCTTCCAAAGGTTTGAGTGGAGATTGACTTAGGTACTCTCACAAGATCTTAGGATTGCTCATGCACTGTGTTATAAGCACACACACTTTGGTCTTGCATTTATGTGGGTGATGAAATTGGCAAAACAATGCCTAGTCATAATCAACATGCAAAAACTTGTGTTCCAACTTTGCCTTCATCTCAACCTATATATTGATCCATGGACCTCCCATTCTTTCATGAGAGCAAACTTGAAATAGGCAAAACAACAAGGTATAGGGAACGATGTGCATCTGAAGCCACTCAACCAACACAGCAGACTCACTCAACATTGCTAATCGCATAATTAATCAACAAGATGAAGCCAAATGCTTGATTGGAATCGGTAAATCACTATACTCTAAGATCAAAGTTGAAAACTTGCAAATAAATTTTCTGTTTGTTTTCAAACATATATTATTTTTTTCATTTATTCTCATTAAAATATTACGAGAAGCATTGACTTCAAAATTTTCCCTCACATTTGGCTAACATTTTAACAAAATACAACTTAGTCTATAAAATCAACTAATCTACTTCCTAAAATAAGGAAATTTATTACAAGATATACCAAATAGGGTACAACTTTCATATGTTTATATATGTACTTGACTAACCATTTCATCTTGGTTTCCATTTGGCAATGACATGGCTGCCATTTTGGCACTACATATATTATACCAAATATTTTAGGATGCAGGTTGTTTGAAAATAAACTTCTAACTTTAACTTATGTTGTAGGTGCTTCAAGTAAGCTATAAGCAAGAAAAACTGCAATTATCACTCATATCCCCAACCAAAAGCAATATAAAACATATGTACTAAAATAATTACTTTGGAAAAAATATCAATCACATAACTCAAAGTCGAAGAAATCACACTCAGAAATGCACACCTTTTCATAGAGGTCACAAGATCACCATATGAACTAAACTATTATCTGGATTAAGGGCTCCACTTGCCCAACTGACAAGTACCAATAAACATACGATAACCCATCACTCCATTGAGTCATTAATCACATAAAAAAACAAGCTAAAACATTGATAAGCACCAGAATAACATCCCACTCATTCCACGAAATCATTATTACCTCAAAAGACTAGAACAATGATCAATTTAATTAAGTGATCACAAGTCAAAGATCAATAAGATAACACTTCCAAACATGAACTAGGCTCTTCATAATACCATCCATGTTAGTCTAGAAAATTTACTAAGGGAGATCTTATAGCTCCTACATAGCAAGATATACATATAAGAATGGAAGGAAGCTGCCAAGTAAGAGACCCTTGGCAAAGACTAGATCTAGCTTACAGTGCAATCATATGTAAAGACGTGGAATTTTCAGAGTATTAAGGAAAATAGAAATCTGCCTTAAAGATTAATGAGAGAAACGTTGATGTAATGATATGTTCTACACTTACGTAAGAGGTACATGTTTAGAAAGAACTCTAAGTTAAACCCAATCAACTTTAAGATACAGAGGTATGGATGATAGATGGTAACAATATGAAGAATTACAATAGTAATTTTGACATATCAACAAACTTCATCTTTAATAGTACTGGGACTGTAATGGCAAATCAATCCATGTCATCAAATAAAGCCAAGAGAGCAGTTTCCAGTCAATCGATTTAAAATAACAAACTTGGTAAAGAGTTGGAAAGTCTAAGATGCAGATTTTATGGGAGAGCAAACATGGGCATTGAATTTGACGGCACCCACAAAAAAAGCATGTACCATCAGTTGGGATAAAGAGATAAATAAAGAGTGAATAATAGTTAGAATCTTACAAAGCAAGAAAAAAAAGCTTTTTTTTGCAAATAAAAAGAAAATGACTTTTACTATTAAGCTAAAATCATGCAAGAGTAGCCAAATCTTCCACAAAAGGAAATAGTTAGGATCTTTGAACTGGAAGTAAAAGGGCTTCATATTTGGTCACACTTAACAAATAACTTTTGAATTATGAAGGAAAAAAAAGCATCTTGACTCTTAGGGACAACAACCTCACAATCATATAGGAGTTGCATAAGAAAACATGTGCCTATAAACAAAAATTAATGGTGTGAGGTATATAAGCCCTTGTCATCCATGGATCAAATTCATCAATAACTTATGACAATTTCAAACTACTACTCTCTTTAGTAATAAGATTCCTTCTCCTCATTTTCCTATGCCCATTAGGTTCCATGTCCTAGCAACTAGAAAAGGATAAGTTTCTCATTATAATCATGAATGATAATTAGAATCATTCGAGAAAATGATGAATAAAAAATATAACCACATGTGTTCCTAAGGGGGGAGTTTATCCTTGATTGACCAACAACAAAATCAATAGAATCAAGTAGAAAATAAACCAAATTGCAAAGTTCATAGGACTCGTACAATAGCAGATCAGGACCTAAAGGGCTGCGTACCAATAGGCCACATCTTTTTCTAGGCAGATGAGAATAAGTAAAAACAGAACCTTAAAGAGAACAATTGTCCTTGTTCATTTGAAATGAATGAAGAGAAGACGATAAAGATACCTATGGTATACCATCCCAAGAAAACAAGGTCAAAGAAGGTTCAATTTTTCTTCTAAAACTTGAGCATTTCCCAACATTACATAAACACATATATCTTTTAGATTTATAAAACTAAATAATATATAAATAAAATAGAAATTAATTAAACTTACCATGGCATCATGAGCTACAAGATTTCCCATGAAGACAAAAAATAACCAAGGGTAATTTCAATAATGAGAACTTGGCTACCTTTTCAATTCTTGGCTATAATTTGGTCTATTATTATTTTTCACCCATTGGGTCCATGAATAGATAATACATGGATATCTTGTAGAAATATGTGCCAAAGTCCTCCTAAAGGCTAACACATTTGATGATATGCTATATTGAAGCAGAGATACGTGGGCGAGCAAACGGAAAGTAGTACGACAACAAGGGTTCATAAATAAGGGATGCTTATGTATGGTCATGAAAACATCACTGTACCACAAATGAAACCAATAATTAATAATTAATATAAATTAAAACAATAAATAAAAATTAATATATGAATAATCTTACTCATGAAATGCTCGTGGATCCCTTAAAACATCAATAAGCAATCTGAAATCATTAATTTGATTCATTTCGAGACAATATCAGTTGTTAAAAATATTATGTAACACACGTGCAATATTATTATGGATAAACCGAAGATCTAGTCCCATATTGTCATCACATAATCTTGTGATTTTCCCTCTACCGTTCACCACTGCTACATTATCCATACAAAATCCATCTTCTAGCTTCTTTGATGATACCAAGTATTGAATAACTTCAAACATGTCACCCGATAGGAAATATTAACTAAATAAAAATATATAAAATAAAAAACATTAAAAAGTAAATAAAACGTTTATTACAAAAATACCGTAGAATTGATATCAATTCTTGGTTAAGTCTATGTCCGATTACAAGTTGGTATTGTTGGATCCAATCATGTAGGCTAATGTGGTGCTAAAAAACAATTATACGCTATCCAAATTCTACATAACTATGAGAGTCATCCAAAACATACTGCTTATCCAAAGTTTCTGCAATATCATAGGAATAAAATTCTCTATCATTTGGATGCATTATTTTCAAAGTCACCAACCTAAAGTAGTTTCCTTTTCCATCTACTTCATATATATTGTCTTTAATATGTATGACATTATAGTATTTGATAGTGCTACGGACGTTAAACCTGTCATTAATACCAATCATTCGTAAAAAAAAAAAATATAGTCTTTTTTTCACAATCTATCCACTGCACATTGAGACTCTCAAAGTGTCAAAAAAGTTAATAAAAAAAATTTGGCATAAGTATCATGTACGCAACATTTACTATTAATCAAATTTATGTGAAATGCTAGTAGCATATGGAATACCATCCCAAGAAAATCAGGCTAAAGGGGTCATAAATAAGGGATGCTTATGTATGGTCGTGAAAACATCATTGTACAACAAATGAAACCAAAAATTAATAATTAATATAAATTAAAACAATAAATAAACATTAATATATGAATAATATTACTCATGAAATGCTCATGGATCCCTTAAAACATCATTAAGCAATATGAAATCATTAGTTTGATTCATTTCAAGCCCATAGTAGTTGTTCAAATAGTCGTGCAAGATACGTACAATATTATTATAGATAAACTAAAGATCTAGTCACATATTGTCATCACATGATCTTGTGATTTTCCCTCTACCGTTCACCACGGCTACATTATCCATACCAAATCCATTTTCCAGCTTCTTTTATGATACCAAGTATTGAATAGCTTCAAACATGTCACTCGATAGAAAATGTTAACTAAATAAAAATAAATAAAATAAAAAAACTTTAAAACGTAAATAAAATGTTTATTACAAAAATACTATAGAATTGATATCAATTCCTGGTTAAGTCTATGAAAGATTACAAGTTGGTGTTAATGGATCCAATCTTGTAGGTTGATGTAGTGTTCAAAAACAATTATATGTTGTCCAGATTCTACATAACTATGACAGTCATCCAACAGATACTGCTTATCCAAGGTTTCCGCAATAACATAGGATCAAAATGCTCTGTCATTTGGAAGCACTGTTTTTAAAGTCACCAACCTAAAATAGTTTCCTTTTGCTTCTGCTTCATATATATTGTCTTTAATATGTTTCACATTATAGTAGCTAATAGTGCTACGGACATTAAACCTGTCATTAATATCAATAATTCATAAAAAAAAATATATAGTAATTTTTTTCACAATCTATCCACTACACATTGAGACTCTCAATATGTTAGAAAAGTTAATAAAAAAAATAAAAAAAATGGCATTAGTATGTTGTATATAACACTTACTCTTAATCAAATTTATGTGAAATGCTAGTAGCATATCGAATACCATCCTAAGAAAACAAGGCCAAAGAAGGTTTAACTCTTCGTCTAAAACTTCAACATTTCCATATACTACATTAACACATACATCTTTTAGATTTATAAAAAAAAAAATTGTATAAATAAATCAGAAATAAATTAAAATTGCCATGACATCATGAGCAACAAGATTCCTCATGAAGAAAAAAAATGACCAACGGTAATTTGAATAATGAGAACTTGGCCATGCCAAAACCCTTTTCAATTCTTGGTTATAATTTGGTCTATTATTATTTTTCACCCAGTGGGTCCATGAAGAGTTAATACATGGATATCCTGTAGAAATATGTGCCAAAGTCCTCCTAAAGGCCAACACGTTTGATGATATGCTATATTGAAGCCGAGATACGTGGGCGAGCAAACGAAAAGTAGTACGACAAGAAGGGGTCATAAATAAGGGATGCTTATGTATGGTCATGAAAACATCAGTGTACAACAAATAAAACCAACAATTAATAATTAATATAAATTAAAACAATAAATATATATTAATATATGAATAATCTTACTCATGAAATGCTCATAGATCCCTTAAAACATCAATAAGCAATTTGAAATCATTAGTTTGATTCATTTCGAGCCCATAGCAGTTGTTCAAAATGTCGTGTAACACACGTGCAATATTTTTATGGATAAAGTGAAGATCTAGTCTCATATTGTCATCACATAATCTTGTAATTTTCCCTCTACCGTTCACCACTGCTACAGTATCCATACCAAATTCATATTCCAGCTTCTTTGATGACACAAAGTATTGAATAGCTTCAAACATTTTGCCGGATAGGAAATATTAACAAAATAAAAAATGTTAAAAAGTAAATAAATTGATTATTACAAAAATACCGTAGAATTGATATCAATTCTTGCTTAAGTCTATGTCCGATTACAAGTTGGTGTTGTCGTATCCAATATTGTAGGCTGATGTGAAGTTAAAAATTAATTATACGTTGTCCAAATTTTACAAAACTAGGATAGCCAGCTAAAACATACTGCTTATCCAAAGTTCCCACAATATCTTAGGGATGAAATTCTTTGTTATTTGGATGCACCGTTTTCAAAGTCACCAACCTAAAATAGTTTCCTTTTGCTTCTGCTTCATATGTATTGTCTTTAATATGTTTGACATTATAGTGGCTGATAGTGCTACGAACATTAAACCTGTTATTAATATCAATAATTCGTAAAAAAATATATACTAATTTTTTTCACAATCTATCCACTACACATTGAGAATCAAATTTTTGTGAAATGCTAGTAGCATATCGAATACAATCCCAAGAAAACCTAGCCAAAGAAGGTTTAACTCTTCGTCTAAACTTGAGCATTTCCCTACACTACATTAACACAAACATCTTTTAGATTTATAAAAAAAATAAAAAATAATGCATAAATAAATAGAAAAGAAAGTAATTGTCACGACATCATGAGCTACAAGATTCCCCATGAAGAAAAAAAAATGACCATGGGTAATTTGAATAATGAGAACTTGGCCATGCCAAAACCCTTTTCAATTCTTAGCTATAATTTGGTCTATTATTATTTTTCACCCATTGGGTCCATAGAGCTAATACATGGATATCCTGCAGAAATATGTGCCAAAGTCCTCCTAAAGGCTAACATGTTTGATGATATGCTATATCGAAGAAGAGATATGTGGGCGAGCAAACGAAAAGTAGTATCACAAGAAAGGGTCATAAATAAGGGATGCTTATGTATGGTTGTGAAAACATCTCTCTGCAACAAGTAAAACCAACAATTAATAATTAATATAAATTAAAATAATAAATAAAAATTAATATATGAACAATCTTACTCATGAAATGCTCGTGGATCCCTTAAAACATCAATAAGCAATCTGAAATCATTAGTTTGATTTATTTCGAGCCCATAGCAGTTGTTCAAAATGTCGTGTAACACACGTGCAATATTATTATGGATAAAGTGAAGATCTAGTCCCATATTAACATCACATAATCATGTAATTTCCCTCTACCGTTCACCACTGCTACATTATCCATACCAAATCCATCTTCCAGCTTCTTTGATGATACCAAGTATTGAATTGCTTCAAACATGTCACCGGATAGGAAATATTAACCAAATAAAAATATATAAAATTAAAAAATTAAAAAGTAAATAAAATATGTATTACAAAAATACCGTAGAATTAATATCAATTCTTGGTTGAGTCTATGTCCGATTAAAAGTCGGTGTTGTCGTATCCAATCTTCTAGGCTGATGTGGAGTTAAAAAAATATTATACGTTGTTCATATTTTACAAAACTATGATTGCCAGCTAACACATACTGCTTATCCAAAGTTCCTACAATATCATAGGAACGAAATTCTCTGTTATTTGGATGCACCATTTTAAAAGTCACCAACCTAAAATATTTTCCTTTTGCTTCTGCTTCATATATGTAGTCTTTAATATGTTTGACATTATAGTAGCTAATAGTGCTACGGACATGAAACCTGTCATTAATATCAATAATTTGTAAAAAAATATACAGTAATTTTTTTTCACACTCTATCCACTTCACATTGAGACACTCAATGTGTTAGAAAAGTTAATAAAAAAATATAATAAAATGGCATAAGTGTGTTGTATGTAACACTTACTGTTCATCAAATTTATGTGAAATGCTAGTAGCATATAGAATACCATCGCAAGAAAACCAAGCCAAAGAAGGTTTAACTCTTCATCTAAAACTTGAACATTTCCCTACATTACATTAACACATACATCTTTTAGATTTATACAAAAAAGAATAATGCATAAGTAAAACATAAATAAATTAAACTTGCCATGACCTCATGAGCTACAAGATTCCCCATGATGAAAAAAAATGACCAAGGGTAATTTGAATAATGAGAACTTGGCCATGCGAAAACCCTTTTCAATTCTTAGCTATAATTTGGTCTATTATTATTTTTCATTCATTGGGTCCATGAAGAGCTAATACATGGTTATCCTGCGGAAATATGTGCCAAAGTCCTCCTAAAGGTCCACATGTTTGATGATCTACTATATTGCAGTAGAGATATGTGGACAAGCAAACGAAAAGTAGTACGACAAGAAGGGGTCATAAATAAGGGATGCTTATGTATGGTCATGAAAACATCACTGTACACCAAATAAAACCAACAATTAATAATTAATATAAATGTAAACAATAAATAAAAATTAATATATGAATAATCTTACTCATGAAATGCTCGTGGATCCCTTAAAACACCAATAAACAATCTGAAATCATTTGTTTGGTTTATCATAGGAGCGAAATTCTCTGTTATTTAGATGCATTGTTTTCAAAGTCACCAACCTAAAATAGTTTCCTTTTACTTCTGCTTCATATATATTGTCTTTACTATGTTTGACATTATAGTAGCTAATAGTCCTACGGACGTTAAACCTATCATTAATATCCATAATTCGTAAAAAAATATATAGTAATTTTTTTCGCAATCTATCCACTGCACATTGAGACTTTCAATGTGTTAGAAAAGTTAATAAAAAAAATTTAAAATATGGCATAAGTATGTTGTCTGTAACACTTACGGTTAATCAAATTTATGTGAAATGCTAGTAGCATATAGAATACCATCCCAAGAAAACCGAGCGAAACAAGGTTTAACACTTCGTCTAAAACTTGAGCATTTTTCTACATTACATTAACACATACATCTTTTAGATTTAATAAAAAAATGTATAAATAAAACATAAATAAATTAAACTTGCCACGACACCATGAGCTACAAGATTCCCCATGAAGAAAAAAAATGACTAAGGGTAATTTGAATACTGAGAACTTGGCCATGCCAAAATCTTTTCAAATCTTGGCTTTAATTTGGTCTATTATTACTTTTCATCTATTGGGTCCATGAAGAGCTAATAGATTGACATCTTGAAGAAATTTATGCCAAAGTCCTCGTAAATGCCGACATGTTTGATGATCTGCTATATTGAAGCAGAGATACATAGGCGAGCAAACGAAAAGTAGTACGACAAGAAGGGGTGATAAATAAGGGATGCTTATGTATGGTCGTGAAAACATCACTGTACAACAAATAAAACCAACAATTAATAATTAATATAAATTAAAACAATAAATAAAAATTAATATACGAATAATCATACTCATGAAATTCTCGTGGATCCCTTAAAACATCAATAAGCAATCTGAAATCATTAGTTTGGCTTATTTTGAGCCCATAGCAGTTGTTCAAAATGTCGTGTAACACACATACAATATAATTATGGATAAACTGAAGATCTAGTCCCATATTGTCATCACATAATCTAGTAATTTTCCCTCTACTGTTCACCACTACTACATTATGCATACCAAATTCATCTTCCAGCTTCTTTGATGATACAAAGTATTGAATAGCTTCCCATATGTCACCGAATAGTAAATTTTAACTAAATAAAAATATATAAAATAAAAAACGTTAAAAAGTAAAAAAAAAAATATTTATTACAAAAATACCGTAGAATTAATATCAATTCTTGCTTAAGTCTATGTCCAATTACAAGATTGTGTTGTCATATCCAATCTTGTAGGCTAATATGGAATTAAAAAACAATTATACGTTGTCCAGATTTTACAAAACTATGATAGCCTGCTAACACATAATGCTTATCCAAACTTCCCGCAATATCATAGAAACGAAACTCACAGTTATTTGGATGCACTGTTTTCAAAGTCACCAACCTAAAATAGTTTCCTTTTGCTTTTGCTTCATATATATATATCATCTTTAACATGTTTGACATTATAGTAGCTGATAGTGCTACGGACGTTAAACTTGTCATTAATATCAATAATTCGTGAAAAAATATGTTGTAATTTTTTTCCCAATCTATCCACTGCACATTGAGACTCTCAATGTGTTAGAAAAGTTAATAAAAAAAATGGCATAAGTATGTTGTATGTAACACTTACTGTTAATCAAATTTATGTGAAATGCTAGTAGCATGTAGAATACCATCCCAAGAAAACCAAGCCAAACAAGGTTTAACTCTTCGTCTAAAACTTGAGCATTTCCATACATTACATTAACACATACATCTTTTAGATTTGTAAAAAAATAATAATAATGTATAAATAAAACATAAATAAATTAAACTTGCTACGACATCATGAGCTACAAGATTCCCCATGAAGAAAAAAAATGACTAAGGGTAATTTGAATAATGAGAACTTGGCCATGCGAAAACCCTTTTCAATTCTTGGGTATAATTTGGTCTATTATTATTTTTCATTCATTGGGTCCATGAAGAGCTAATACATGGTTATCCTGCGGAAATATGTGCCAAAGTCCTCCTAAAGGTCCACACGTTTGATGATCTACTATATTGCAGTAGAGATACGTGGACGAGCAAACGAAATGTAATACGACAAGAAGGGGTCATAAATAAGGAATGCTTATGTATGGTCGTGAAAATATCATTGTACAACAAATAAAACAACAATTAATAATTAATATAAATTAAAACAATAAATAAAAATTAATATATGAATAATCTTACTCATGAAATGCTCGTGGATCCCTTAAAACATCAATAAGCAATCTGAAATCATTAGTTTGATTCATTTCGAGCGCATATCGGGTCGTGCAAGACACGTGCAATATTATTATGGATAAACTGAAGATCTAGTCCCATATTGTCATCATATAATCTTGTCATTTTCCCTTTACCAATCACCACTGCTACATTATCCATACCAAATCCATCTTCCAGCTTCTTTGATGAAACCAAGTATTGAATAGCTTCAAACATATCACCAGATAGGAAATATTAACTAAATAAAAATGTATAAAATAAAAAAAACATTAAAAGGTAAATAAAATATTTATTACAAAAATACCGTAGAATTGATATCAATTCGTGCTTAAGTCTATGTCTGATTACAAGTTGGTGCTGTTGTATCCAATCTTGTAGGTTGATGTGGAGTTAAAAACAATTATACGTTGTCCAGATTTTACAAAACTATGATAGCCAACTAACAGATACTGCTTATCCAAAGTTCCCACAATATCATAGGAAAGAAATTCTCTGTCGTTTGGATGCACTGTTTTCAAAGTCACCAACCTAAAATAGTTTCCTTTTGCTTCTACTTCATATATATTGTCTTCAATATGTTTGACATTATATGGTAAAAATTTTTCACAATCTATCCACTGCACATTGAGACTCTTAATGTGTTAGAAAAGTTAATAAAAAAATTTTAAAAAAATGGCATAAGTATGTTGTATGTAACACTTACTCGTAATCAAATTTATGTGAAATGCTACTAGCATATCGAATACCATCCCAAGAAAACCAAGCCAAAGAAGGTTTAACTCTTCATCTAAAACATGAGCAGTTCCCTATACTATATTAATACATACATCTTTTAGATTTATAAAAAAAAAGGTATAAATAAATCAGAAATAAATTAAAATTTCCACGACATCATGAGGTACAAGATTCCCCATGAAGAAAAAAAATGACCAAGGGTAATTTGAATAATGAGAACTTGGCCATGCCAAAACCCTTTTCAATTCTTGCCTATAATTTGGTCTATTATTATTTTTCACCCATTGGGTCCATGAAGAGCTAATACATGGATATCCTGCAGATATATGTGCGAAAGTCTTCATAAAGGCCAACACATTTGAATATATGAATAATCTTACTCATGAAATGCTCGTAGATCCCTTAAAACATCAATAAGCAATCAGAAATCATTAGTTTGATTTATTTCAAGCCCATTGCAGTTGTTCAAAAAGTCGTGTAACACACGTGCAATATTATTTTGGATAAACTGAAGATCTATTCCCATATTGTCATCACATAATCCTTGTAATTTTCCCTCTACTGTTCACCACTGCTACATTATCCATACCAAATCCATCTTCCAGCTTCTTTAATGATACCAAGTATTGAATAGCTTCAAACATGTCATCCGAATAGGAAATATGAATTAAATAAAAATATATAAAATAAAAAAACATTAAAAAGAAAATAAAATATATATTACAAAAATACCGTAGAATTGATAGCAATTCTTGGTTAAGTCTATGTCTGATTACAAGTTGGTGTTGTCGTATCCAATCTTGTAGGCTAATGTGGAGTTAAAAAACAATTATACGCTGTCCAGATTTTACAAAACAATGATAGCCAGCTAACACATACTGCTTATCCAAAGTTCCCGCAATATCATAGGAACAAATTCTCTATTATTTGGATGCACTGTTTTCAAAGTCTCTGAACGTCAATCTGGGGAATGGTGATGGCTCTGAACGCCAAAGTGAAAACACGATGATGGCTCTGAACGCCGAAACTAAACAGTGATGGTGGCTTTAAACGCCGACGCTGAGAATGCGACTCTGAACGTCAATCTGCGAAGTGATGACGACTCTAAACGCCGAAACCGAGAATGCAACTCTGAACGTCAATCTGGGAAGTGCTGACGACTCTGAACGCCGAAATCGAGAATGCGACTCTGAACGTCAATCTGGGAAGTGATGATGACTCTGATTGCCGAAACCGAGAATGCGACTCTGACGCCGAAACTAAACAGTGATGGTGGCTCTAAACGCCGACGCTAAGAATGCGACTCTGAACGTCAATCTAGGAAGTGATGACGACTCTGAATGCCAAAACCAAGAATGTGACTCTGAACGTCAATCTGGGAAGTGATGACGACTTTGAATGCCGAAACCGAGAATGCCACTCTGGACGTCAATCTGGGGAATGGTGATGGCTCTGAACGCCAAAGTGAAAACACGATGAGGGCTCTGAACGTCGAAACTAAACAGTGATGGTGGCTCTGAACGCCGACGCGGAGAATGTGACTCTGAACGTCAATCTAAGAAGTGAGGACGACTCTGAACGCCGAAACCGATAATGCCACTCTGAACATCAATTTGCGAAATGGTGATGGCTCTGAACGCCAACTGAAAACGCAGTGATGGCTCTGAACGCCGAAACTAGACAGTGATGGTGGCTCTGAACGCCAAAATCGAGAATGTGACTCTGAATGTCAATCTGGGAAGTGATGACGACACTGAACGCCGAAACCGAGAATGCAACTCTGAACGTGAATCTGGGGAATGGTGGTGGCTCTGAACGCCAAACTGAAAAACACGATGATGGCTCTGAACGCTGAAACTAAATAATGATGGTGGCTCTGAATGCCGACGCTGAGAATGTGACTCTGAACATCAATCTCGGAAGTGATGACAACTCTGAACGCCGAAACCGAGAATGCGACTCTGAACGTCAATCTAGGAAGTGATGATGACTCTGAACGTCGAAACCGAGAATGCGACTCTGAACGTCAATCTAGGAAGTGATGATGACTCTGAACGTCGAAACCAAGAATGCGACTCTGAACGTCAATCTAGGGAATGGTGATGGCTCTGAACGCCAAACTGAAAACACGGTGATGGCTCTGAACGCCGAAACTAAACAGTGATGGTGGCTTTGAATGCCGACGCTGAGAATGCGACTCTGAACGTCAATCTGGGAAGTGATGACGACTTTGAATGCCGAAACCGAGAATGCGACGTTCTGGACGTCAATCTGGGGAATGGTGATGGCTCTGAACGCCAAAGTGAAAACACGATGAGGGCTCTGAACGTCGAAACTAAACAGTGATGGTGGCTCTGAACGCCGACGCGGAGAATGCGACTCTGAACGTCAATCTGAGAAGTGATGACGACTCTGAACGCCGAAACCGAGAATGCCACTCTGCACATCAATTTGGGAAATGGTGATGGCTCTGAACGCCAACTGAAAACGCGGTGATGGCTCTGAACGTCGAAACTAGACAGTGATGGTGGCTCTGAACGTCGAAACCGAGAATGTGACTCTGAATGTCAATCTGGGAAGTGATGACGACACTGAACGCCGAAACAAGAATGCAACTCTGAACGTCAATCTGGGGAATGGTGGTGGCTCTGAACGCCAAACTGAAAACACGATGATGGCTCTGAACGCCGAAACTAAACAATGATGGTGGTCTGACGCCGACGGTTGAGAATGTCGACTGTGAACGTCAATCTCAGAAGTGATGACAACTCTGAATGCGAACCCGAGAATGGCGACTATTTGGACCGTTATTGTGGAATTGATTGACGGGAACTCTCTGAACTCCGAAACACAAGAGATGCCGACTTCCTACTGCATAATTAGGGAAGTGATGACAATCTGAACGCCGAACCGAGAATGCGACCTATACTCTTTCGAAACGTCAATCTAGGGAATGGTGTGGGCTTCTGAACGCCAATGAAGAACATCGGTGATGGTCTGAACCGAAACTAACAGTGATGTGGTTTGATGCCCGCGCTCGAGATGCTATCATAGCTATAAACAAATAATATACATATAACTTCTCATCCTGAAGCGTAATTTGCACGTTCTAGAGGGTAAGATCTTCGGTAGGCGTTGCAGAGATAGCTCATGATCACTAGATCTTCGTAGTTTCGACGTTCGGGACAACCTATCGTGGTTTTCACTTTGGGCGTAAGGAATGTGAAGCCATTCATCCATTTCCCAGATTGGTGACGTCACAATAGTTCGCATTCTCGGTATTGGATTCAAAGCTGTTGGGACATCGATTGTATCCGAGATTTTGATCGAATCAAGGTCATACATCAGCGTCGCCAGACGAAAATGCCACAGCCGCATGTTTTTTAGTTCGGCGTCAAGAGCCATCACCGTGTTTCAGTTAGCGATCAGAAGCAGCTCACACTATGATTGCAGTGATAGGGAATGCGAGGATGGCATTTGATGCACAAAGTGAATAACACTGATGCGATGATGGGTTCTTAACGCCGATACCTAAAACAGTGTGATGCGTGAAGTATATCATCGTACTAGACGTTGCAGGATGGGGAGAAAAGTGGCGACCTCTCAATTCGCCAATTCTGGGGAGTTTGATGATGCGTTACTTGAACGTTCGAAAATCACTCACTGAGAATAGATTGACCGGTCTCAGATTGGCGCAATCTATCGTGAATCTAGGGAGAATTCGGTGAAGGCTTACGTTTTTTGTAATCTTCATCAACTTCGGAGTTGATGTCTCAGAGTCAATTCTAGCGTCGGATCAGGCACCATCATTATGTAGTTTCACAGCGTTAGGCAATATGGTGTTTTTCAGTTTGGGTCAGAGCACACAATTCCCAGATTCACGTTAGGTTGCATTCTCCGAGTTTCAGTGCGTGAAACAGATAATCGCAAGCTTGTGATCGGTTGAAGATTCGGCAATTTCAACTGATCACATTCTCACAGTGATTGGTTGTCTCTGAACGCCAAAACCGATGAATCGGATTTTGGGACTGGTCTGATATGTCTAAGATCAGCTGGGAGATTGATGACGATCACTTTGTCTAGTTTCGGGTTCAGAACCCAAAGCCCGGTACTGCAAACGTTTTCAGCTTGGAGTCGTCAGTCATAGCCTGAGTGACCGAATTGGTTTGGCTGGACTTATTGTATTTAAGGCCGCAGTGCTGTAAAAAACTTATGATGATCTTGTGTTTGAGGCGGCAACAGAGGTAAGCCGACACTGATGTGTGGCTCTTGACAACTGCTCGTATAGCAGATGAATCGGCGTTCCAGCTGATACCAATCCTAATCTGGGGTCAAGCAGTGATTGACGAGACTGCATGAAATAAACCTGTTGTTTCCGGACGTATACCCGAGAATGCGAGCTGCCCTCGATCCACGGTTGTTTCTACATATTGCCTGGAATCTCGACGACAGACATCGTCGCACTCAGAAACGAAGTTACGATTTGAATCGGTCCGCAGACTTGGCAATTCTGGTTTCGATTCAGAAGTACGTCACTACATAACTTTTACGGGGCAAATGTGACATTCAGAGCGAAGTCTGCTATACTGGGTCTCGCATATCAAGAGACGCTTCGAGTCACTTACATGTAGGTATGACTGTCTGACAGAGTCGAAATATGCTTGGGAATGTCGAGTCGGTTTTATCGTAGAACACGCCAATTACTGACTAGATCTTAGTCGGTGATGGGGGCGTCTATGAACTGCGATGATACTAAACAGTGATGGTGGTGGCTCTGGGAAGACAGTTCACGAGCTGAGAATATGACGATCTCTTCGACCGTCCTAATGTGGAAGTCGGTCAGTGATACTTGAACGCCAAGACAGTCGAATTGTCTGATCGTATGTTCCGGCGTGTATCAGCAGTAATCGCGGGAGATGGTGATGGGCCTCTGATGCCTTCAACAGAATTGCGTTGATAAAGACACTGTGATGAGCATGCTATGACACAAAACTTAGATCGAGTGGTTGGCTGGCTCTGAAACGCGCAGAGTTGCTCGAAAGCAGTATCGGATTCATGCGAGCTCTGTACAGCAGATTGAAACGTCTCAAGGAAGCATGTCTACAGGATTAAGCGAGTTGCTCTGACGTCAATAAACATGAACAACACACATCGTAGTTTTGGCTTACGTGTGAATGCTGATTTCAACTAACGAAGGTGTGGTGGTCTGTTCCCATCAGACGCATGACTGATGAGTTGGCATGAAACTTTAGGTCTGTTCAACGTAAACCTGAAAACCGATGATGGCTTGAACGCGAAATTGAGAGTGACGAATAACTCGAAGCCGAAAAGTGAGAAGCGATGATGGCTTGAACGCCGAAACTAACAAGTAATGATGGCTCTGAACGCCGAGAACTGAGAATACGACTCTAAACGTCAAATTGAGAAATGTGCCTCTGAACGTCAAAGTGGGAAGTGATGACGACTCTGAACACCGAAACTAACAAGTGATGGTGGCTCTGAATGCCGAGAACTGAGAATATGACTCTGAACGTCAAACTGAGAAACGTGACTCTGAACGTCAAACTGAAAACCGATGATGGCTCTGAACGCTGAAATTGAAAAGCGACAATGATGGCTCTGAATGTCGAAACTGAAAAGCGACAATGATGGCTCTGAACGCCTAAAATTGAGAAGCGGTGATGATGACTCTGAATTGTCATAATGAACACGATATGTTTGAACGAGAAACTGAGAAGCGGTGATTGGGTTCTGAGCCGAAGTGGAAGGATAATGAATGATCTGAACGTCAAAACTGAAAAAAGATGATGTTCTGAACGCCGAATTGAAAATCGATGATGGCTTTGAACGCCGAAATTGGGAAGTGATGATGATGACTCTGAACATGAAACTGAAAAATGTGACTTTGAACGTCAAACTAAAAAGTGATGGTAGCTCTGAATGCCGAAAACTGAGAACGTGACTCTGAACGCAAACTGAGAATGTGACTGCTGAACGTAAACTGAAGTGTGATTGATCGACTCTGATGGTCGTAACCGTGATGAACGTGGTCTGAACGCCAACTGCAAGGAAATGATGAGGGGGGAATATGCCCTAGTGTGGCATGCTGCTGGAAATCTCAATCATTGGAAGGGTCTGAAAGAGACTCCATGGGTCTCGAACGATGCTCCACAGCAAATCGGGATAACAATCGACTATGCACAGTCTTACAAACTCCAACTAATCAGACGTCTCATCTCAAAGTCATAATCCACTGAAGATCATGGTAGTGGGCGATCAAAACCGAACGTGTGCTCCATTGAAAGCTCATCTCGAAGAAAATCACAGGAATATATGGTGAATAAGAGAACAAATGTAATATTTCGTGAGTGACGAAAAATGTAACGGGTAATTGAGAGAACGATCGCTCAAGTAAAGAGGGAATGTGCCGTATGGCATCAGATGGGGGGTACTCAGTATTGTCCTATACCGAGAATACTCTTGGGGACGTACAAGGATTAACATTCCCGCTGAATGGTAGCGGGAATCCATGCGCTTGGATACAACTTGTAAGATCAGAGCTATGTCACCGAGTAGAATCTGGCTGACCGACTCAAGATGAGCTCCTCGGGCATCAATTGACATACCAATGATGGAAAATCATACTGAATGTATTCAAAACCGAGGGTGATCATGTAAACCAGTGGGGATCTACATCTGACTGAGATGGGGATTATGCCATGTTGGCTTGAAAATGCGCCAGGTCGGAAATCATATGAGCCAATATCCATGTCTAAACTGATAGGCACAAATCAAAGAGGGTTCTCGAAGGAGCAGAAGACATCTAAGCGTTGAAAAGTGCGGGTTAACTGGATGGCTCCGAGAGGCTCACTAGGAATCACGTGAAGATAGCGAATAGTCGTGTCGGCGCCATCTCGCAAATGGGGATAAGCGTGTATCCATCATATCTGAAATCTATCTGAACGGAAATATGCCCAATATGGCTCGAAGATGATAGGCAGAATCGGGGAATGGAGATTCTATCAACGGAACGTATGATCTGATATCAAATCTGCTACAGGATCAGGTCCAGTGTGAAAGGCATTCACAGAGGTAATCATGTGAATCGGTAAGTACGAGAAGGCGGGCCAATCGGATGGCAAGAGTCTCTACTGAGGAATCAACAATAAAAATGGCGATAGGTCATATCTCGGTGCACTATCTCACAAGTATGATGATCAAGTGACTCCTGAAGATACAAAACATATCGACGGAATAATTGCCAGTATGAGAAGATGTGCGACAATCAGGCAAACAGGTGACATAGATCATCCTCATCAAACACGTGATCTGGTATCCAAAGGCTGAAACAAACTAAACATCATGAGGTGTTTCAGAGAAATGCATGAAAAATATTATAATGTAACTGAATCTCAACACTGTCCAATAAGCAGCCGTAGGACTATATTTATCCATGCTGGCTCAGGGTGGGCTTAAGACACGGGACATACGTAGGTGGGTGATTAGGGTGATAGAAGAAGGGAAACTAAGCTCATACCGATGATCAAAACGCCATGCCTCATATTGAAATGCAACAAGTATAGTAATTCCGATGAGCATGGACCGGTGCTAATGTGAATCATAGTTGTCAATGAGGGACATGAAAACAACATGATAATGGATGTATAAATGATATGATGTGAAGAAGAATATCAACCGAAAAGTGGGTACTGTGAAAAAGATAAATGTGGAATGAAAATGATGAATCGTAACTGAAAACGAGGGATGCATATGAAGCACTGAACGAGAAGAGTGGATGATCGCTCAGATAAAATATGCAGGGAGTCATGTAATAACGAATGCAATGAGGAGATGGCGATGACTAGAGCTCCTAAGAGAGGTCCTCATCGTCCTCTCAAACATATGAGAAAGATGAATAAGAAGAAATGAGGGTTCGGAAAGCTCACATATGAATCTCATCAAAAACACTCAATCAGATTGACCCTCGAGATCACATACAATGATAGAAAATAATACACATAGCGTCTTTTTTTTTCTTTTCATTTTTTTTACATAAATATAATGCTTCTGTAACGCAAACAAAAATCCCAAAGACTGAAAAAAAGGATAAAATACTCTAATTGTCAATGAAATGAACTCTCCTGATGATGTGACTTCTCAAACTAAGGATCCCTGGACAGCGCCGTAGGATAGATAGTGAAATGACACTGATACTCCATGTATGAACTGAGGAGGATACCACTGGGGTGAGAAGAAAATGATGCAAGCGGCAGTAGATAGGATAAACAAGATGAGACAGATAAACACAATGGGTGAGATGAAAATGCAGTGATGCCAAACATATAGAGAAATAATGAGGAGAATGCGCCTAGGTCAAGGCTCATGAACTCCTAACCATGATGCGACGCATACTAAAGGGCCCTATCGGTGTGAAAGTGTACAAGGCAACAGAAGAGCTATAATGCACCGTGCGAGGCTCAATGGCTAGCAATTGGCTATATATCAGCAAAAAGGGAATAAAGGATATAGTAACGCGAAATGATGGCACCCATCTTGCAACATGATTCAAACTAGTAACTCTTTAGATTGATCCAATTGGTCGCTTTGAGAATTGGTTTTCATCTAATCACAACCATGCAGCGCTTGGAGTCAACTCCTGATGAAATAAGGTCCCCAGACTGGGTCTGAACTTCCTCTGGACTCTGATCATCTCTCCGATGTGATTCTCAAGATATCACCTATATGGTAAAGGTCTTGCTTTGACTCCGTTTGAAAGCGCGGCTTCTTCCTCTAAATGCCCGAACATGGTCTGTGCCCAATCTCCTCTCATCTAGGAGATTGAGTGATAAATCGAGCTAAGCCAATCGTCTCGGGATCTGCTGCTTTGCGACTACTCTCAATGATCCAATCTGATCTCAACTAGTAGCACGTCCATGCGATACAATGAGTAGGGTGTGGCTCCTGTAGAGGTGTGAAAAGAAGTCGATATGCCACAATGCGAATGGGAGATTCTTGACAATCGAGAAGTCTCACATCCTCGTAAAATCTCTTAATGTTCTTATTCGCGCTGTACTGCCATTCGTTGTGCTGTACGAGATGATCTATGATGTCGGATGTCGTATTCTGTACTAAGGTGTTCAATTTACTCTGAATGTACCCCTCTATCTGAAATCAACTCAATGAAGGGACTCATAGCGACAGATAATGTGGTGATATGAGAAACTAGCGAACTCCACTGACTGTATTCGCATATGAGGTGGCTCACCACTTGGTGAGTAGTCGATGGCGACAGGATGAACTCATGAACTGGAAGATTTGGTTGAATCTTCCGTGATGTAATACCGCATACGGAAAATGGCATGGCGAGTAAGTGATGCAACTCGGAGGGCGGCACGTGAATGAGATTCCATGGTTCGACACTCGGGTACATCTCTGGATGAATGGCAACAATCTCTCCATTAGTCCACAGAAATAGTGGTCCTATATTTACGGCCAACATATGCCCTCCATATGTGTCGAAACTCCCGCATGAACTTTGCATCAACTTTAATGGCGAAGCGCGATTCAAACATAATGCAGCATCCCATCAAGTTGATCGTCTGTATAGGTCTCGCCAAATCCGATTGGGTGGCCCACTATCTAATGTCTCCTATCTTGGCCGTGGCGGCCTCAAGACATAATGTCGAGTCTCAAAAAGTGATATATATCATGGTACCAAGGCAGACCATCGTCCATCTCCGTATCATCAATCAAACAACAATATGCTGGAGCGGATCTCGACTCGATGAACAATGGGCTAACAGTGGCATCAACAAGAATGGCAATCATGGAAGCCAAAGTAGTTAGGCACAGCAAACTGTTTGCACTCTGGCATATTGATGGGTATTCTAAATCATCGAATCTCCAACCAGTAGCTCTAAATACCGTGGCAAGGCTAAAGCTTCCATTGTAAGTCTTCCACTGCCTGATTGTCTCAATACCAGATGGAGTCACAAACAGCCTCCATCTTATCTAATCCGAGCTCAAAGGGGTTCAAATCCTAAGATAAAGCCTCATACTCAATAATGTTGTTCGTGCGGATGTCGATCCGAGATATGCACGAATAGATCTGGGAAGTGATCCCCGTAAGGGATATCAACAAGACGCCTATCCGTATCAGAATGGTTTGGTGCACATCAAAGTACATGCCACTGATAAACTGGTCACAGCTGCGACATCCTCATCTGGGAAGTCATCGTCAATGGCTCTGCCATCGGAAACTGGTAAAGAAGTTAGGTGATCCGCGACAATGCTCCCTCTGATGGACTTCTGAGTGACATAATGGATGTCAAACTCAGTCAGAAGCACCAACCATCTCATGAGGTGACTGACCAGGGCGGGTCTGTCAAACAAATATCTTAGAGGATCTAGACGGGATATCAAATGCACTGAATACTCGGTCATGTAATGTCTCAGTCGGCGAGTGGCTCAAACCAATGCCAAGCAATAACGCTCAATCATGACATACCTCGTCTCATAGTCTAGCATCCTCTTACTCAGATAATATATGGCTCGATCCTTGCCCGTATCATCGAGCTAAGCCAGCATGCATCCCAAAGCCACGTCTGAGACGGACATGTATAAGAGCAGAGGACGGTCTGGCGTAGGAGGCGCCAAGATTGGAAGTGACAACAAGTACTCTCTGATCCTCTCGAATGCGCGCTGACATTGATCATCCCAAACAGTAGGTTGACTCTTCCTCAAGAGTCAGAAAATGGGTTCATCAGGCGATGAATCTACTGATGTACTGGAGTCTACCCAAGAAGCCTCTGACCTCTCTCTCTGTCCTCGGTGCAGGCATGTCAAGGATGGCTCTGATCTTATCCGGATCTACCTCTATGCCTCTCTCACTGACCATATACCCCAAGAGTTTCCCAAAAGTCACTTTGAAAGTGCACTTCTTGGGATTCAATCTCAATCTAAACTGTCGGATCCTCTCAAAGAACCTCTCCGGAGCTACTAAGTGATCTGATCTACCTCGGGATTTCACTATCATGTCGTCTACATAAACCTCGACATCCCGATGCATCATATCATGGAAAAGGGTGGTCGCTGCTCTCTAATAGGTGGCTCCCGCGTTCTTCAATCCGAATGGCACGACGCTATAGCAATAAATACCCCACTCGGTAATGAAGGACGTCTTCTCCATATCCTCTGGAGCCATCAAGATCTGACTGTACCCGGAAAATCCGTCCATAAAGGACAACATCGAATGACCTACCGTACTGTCAACTAACATGTCGATGTGTGGGAGAGGAAAATCATCTTTAGGACTGGCTTTGTTGAGATCTCGAAAATCAACACAGACTCTCACCTTGCCGTCCTTTTTGGGAACAAGGACAACATTGGCCAGCCACTCCGGGTACTCGACCATTGATAAGAATCCTACACTGAGCTGCTTCTGGATCTCCTCCTTCACTTGCTAGCTCCAACGAGGATGCAATCGTCTCAACTTCTGCTTACTCGGTCTGGCATGGGACAGAAGTGGCAGACTATGCTGGACGATAGATGGATCAAGGCCTGGCATGTCCTCATAGGACCATGCGAAAACATCCAAGTATGCCCTGAGCAACTGGATAAGGCTGTCCCTCTCATCAACAGATAAATTTGATCCGATCCCCAACTCCCTAGGCTGATCTGCTGTGCTGAAATCAACAATCTTCGTGTCTCCTACAGCAGGTGAAACTCTCTGATCAATGGGATCCGAATCGGAAACAGAAGATGAGCCATCATCTGAGTCGTGCTATGCAATCTCATCATCAATATCAAAAATCTGTGATGTGGGTGAAGATGGTGCAGATAGATCAATATCACAAGAGACAGGCAAATACTAAAAAATGCTCAAATCCATAGATGAAAAGTTAGAAACATAGTCAGGATGGGAGACAAATCCCAATAAAACATCAAATGAAAGAGGTGAGTCCACAAAGCCGGACACTCCCTCAACAAGGCCAACAGGGCCGTCAATCAAATCAACAATAGCTATAGCATCCTCAACAATCTCCAGAGCAGGGGCAGTCTGGATCTCCTCAACGATCTCGATGAAAGACACCCTGAAAAGATCGAATGGTGAAGTGAGCTCAGGCTGAACTCTCTCCTCGATCTGGCTCATGCTCATCACGAGCATCTCATCAACATACTCGTCATGTGGCATGGCTCCGTCCACTATGTCACCGATCTCGGCAAATGTCCCGTGCTCGTCGATCTCATCCGGGAAGCAAAGCATCATAAGGCTCGTGCGACCTGGAGAGGAAGGAGTGATCAACGTAGAAGTCAAAAGGCTAGGGGCTCCGTCTCTTAATCGCAACTGCTGGACGAGGCACTGAAGCTCGGCCTCCTGGGTGGTGCTGAGTCCCCCGATGATCCCATTAGATGGTGCATGCAACTTCGATGCCCTCACAAAGTAATCTGCTAAGCTCCTGGTGTACGGGCGCACAGGATAATAAAAGGGCGTATGAGTCAGTCGAGCCCTCACCCTCTCCTTGCGCAATCGTGCCATATAGAGATAATCGGCCTCAGTGGGGATGAACCCAAGTCCGAATGGTACGTCATGATCAGGGATGGCTACGAACTCACTAGGCCCGTGCTGACGATGCGCTAATCCCATGCCGGGAAGATAAGACATGCTCTGCATAATATCGAGCACCACCGTGCTGCTATGCTGGTTGAAGGACATGGCTACGAAATCTCGATAGAAATCCTCTATCTCCACGGTCTGCACCTCATCGAATGTGAATCCAGTCAGAAAAAAATTTTCATCAGTGTGATTAATCTCGAGCATAAGCTCGGCAGCAATGAACATGTCCCCCACAGACTGCACCACGATGACCCGGCCATCGTGAATAAACTTCACCTTCTGATGAAGGGAAGAAGGAATGGCCCCGGCTCTGTGGATCCATGGTCGGCCCAGAAGCAGGTTAAAGGATGTAGGAATCCTCAAAACCTAAAACACGACGACAAAAGTGGTTGGACCAATCAATAGCTTGATCCCCAGTGTACCCATAACCTCCCTCCGAGTACTGTCATATGCGCGAACGGTTTGAGTGGAGGGACCGAAGTCAGAAGGAGTGTATCCGAGGGCGATGGCAATGGCAAGAGGACATACGTTCAGGGCCGAGCCATTGTCCAGAAGGACAGATGGGACTCGGCGGCCTGAACAGCCAATAGATATGTATAGAGGGTGTGTGTGGTCCGAGCCCTCCGGTGGCAAATCATCGTCCGAGAATACAATGCATGTGGCTCGGCCAGCCGTCATCATGTGAATCAAACCCTCAGGAGTGGTGGTGGTCTCAACTCTGATCTGGCTCAGGGCTCGAATCAATGCATCTCGGTGAGTGCTCGAAAGTGCCAACAGACTTTAGATGGAGATACGAGCCTGAGTGCTCTGTAGCTGCCTCAAGATCTCGTCATCCTCTGCTCTGACTTTCTCAGGAGCAGATGTACCCTCGATTGGCCTAGCTGCTGCGGGAGGTGGCTGTCGCATCACTCTACCTCCTTGGAGAATATACTGGACATCCGGAGTCTGAGAAATATCAACATGTGGAGCCTGAAGCTCCTCAACATCCGGGATTAGAATGTACGGCGTCTGAACGCTATAGCGTGTGAATGTCAGAGGCTCGGAAGTGGTTGCCTGTATAGATGTTGCCTTAGGAACTAAACGGAATGGAGCGGGCATCTGAGGCCCTAGAGTCACTCTACTCATCTCATAAATCTCATATGGCATGATAGCCTCTGGGTCTAAATCGTCCCAACTCAACATATGGATGTGGTCGTCAATCTCATCGAAGTCCAAGAAATGGATACCATCGGCTAGTGGAGGGACTGCATGAGTGGTGTGGGTAGGTAACGGGTTTGTGGTCACACTCGGCTGACCCAAGTGTACCAAACCCTGGTCTATCAGATCCTGAATGGCATGCTTCAGAGCGGTGCATCGATCGGTCTCGTGTCTAGGCCCCTAATGATAAGCACAATGCAAATCCATCCTGAACTGAGGTGGAATCGGCTGAGGTGGTGGCCGAGGGGTGAGAGCAGTCAATAAACTAACCTTTGTAAGCTTTCGAAGAGCCTAGCTCAACGACATGCCTATCTGTGAGAACTGCCTCTGCGTCCTCAAAGCAAATGGAGTAGAAGTCTGCTGGGCTCTAGGTCGGGGATAAGGCGCCGCAGGTCTCGCGGTGAGCTGAGCAGCGTAGCATGGCTGCCCTGTGGCTGTGTAGGAGACCACGGGTCTCTCAATGCCCTGAGTGGCATAAGAAGGTAGAACCAATGTCTGTGGCATGTATGTCTGATCATAAGCCGGACGAGGTGTCCGTGGCCTATACTGATGAGGTTTATAGGAAGAATGAGGCTCGGAAAGCTGTGGGATTGGTTGATGGCGCCTGAGAGGCCTCTGACTGGAAGAACCAATGGTGCTCACATCCACTGACCTCTGTCCTACAAAGGGATTCTTCCCCTTAATATCACTAGGGGAAGAATCTGTCCACAATCCTCATGAGATGTCGTCCTCGACATTGTATAAAGCCAAAACCAATGAACCAAAATCTGCGAACAGTACCCCGACCACGTGCCTGACGATCCTGGGCTGCAAACTCCTCAAGACCATCTGTATCTGATCTCTCTCTGAAGGTCTATCAATGATCTCGGCAATCTTCCCGCGCCAGCGGGAAATGAATGAAGAAACTGACTCGTCTAATCTCTGCCTAAGAGCCTCGAGCTCTCTCCTCGATACATCCACGACAGTGTTAAATGAAAACTATCGCAGGAACTCCCGGGCCAAGTCGTCCCATGTCTGGCATCATGAAGACTCCAAAGAAGCGAACCATTGTTGGGCTGCCCCACTCAGAGATAACGGGAATAGAGTAATCATCTGAGACTCGTCCAAACCATGAGCCCTCATCACGGTGCTATAGAGTTTGAGGTGAAGGCGCGAACAACCAATGCCCGTATATCTCTCGATGTCTGGCATCCTAAACTTAGCCGGCAAACTGGCTACCGACATACCCTCAAAATCATCCCAAACAACTGACCCATTTGACACTCTCATCTGCCTCATACATTGCTCAAGGCGGTCCATATGTGCATGAGCGTCATCAACAACAGTGGTCTGGACAGCGGGCGGAGCGATCTCAGAATGCCCGTGTAATATATATGGTAAGGCCTGAGGCACTGAAGGAACGGGTAGGGGTGGTGGAGGTGGATGTGAGTCATATGGTGTCTCATCTTGAACTATTGGGGGTCTACCCTACTGACCATCGATCTCCTGCCTGAGGCTAGCCAAAGCCTCCTGGATAGAAGCCATGGTGGCCGTGAACTGATCCACAGTAACAACCTGCTGATCCATACTCTGTCTCTCTGAATATCGGACTAATCTCCCCTCTACTTTGACCCAAGAAGGCGTATCCAGATCGTGAACGAAGATCCGATCCTGAGAATATGAGAAGCGGAATGAGGATACGGTATAAGGAAAGTACAAAAGGAATGATAATCTGAACTGAAGCGAGCAATGCATCCAAGACAAAGACGGACTGTCCGACCGTACTCAAACTCGCATTGATTTCTGTGCACTCTCAACTGGAGACTAAAAGAGGGAGCGTCGAATCCAAAATGTGACCACAGAGGCGCCGAAGGCCCTCATATGCACCCACGTGTAGGGAGGGAGTCCTAATCGAAGGATCTACGGCTCGACCTACGAGGTGAAGGTGGCTCTAAATGGATATGGGTGAATTTAAAAGATCCCTAGTAGAAGCGATCATACCCTCCAACGGTATGCAACCCTCTGCACGCCTCCGAAGAGACGGGGCGCTTCCATGCAAGGTGGTCATCACCTCCACACATGCACTACCTCGACATCCCAGGGGGTTTCCTATGGTGAAACCTCTCAAACTCTCAATGCTTAAAAGCCAACTAGAGTGCACAGTGAACTATGTGGGTGCATCCGATAACCCTAAGAAGCTAAAACGGGAAAGGAAACACACTGGCCACACAAATATCCATGAAACCTAGCTCCGGGCTATACAGGTCTTCAATGATCGGACTCCAATCAACATCAAAGTGTCGCTCTCCTCCAGAATGCTCCCATACATCGATATAGCCCATCGCTAGACCCTACTCCTAATCTCTAGCTCGGTCAATGAGCAAGCACATAAAAGGTCTCACACTTTCAATAGTGAGAACCGGGATGAAAGGAATGACCGAAAACCAATAGAGTGGAGGTAGGGGGATAGAAGTGCGACCCACATAGACAAGCGACATGCAATCATGCAGAAAAAGGGTAGTCATGCAACATACAGTCAAGTAGAGTACAGGATATATCACTCATGTATACATACAAGCCGTGACAATCAGGATGAATAGTGATAAGAACACCATGCTCAAAGACGATCAAGAGAATATATAATCCAGAGAATCAACATGTCAAATCAAACGATGTATAACAATGAATCCATACGTGCAAGGCGATCATAAAAATCATGGAAAATATCAGAATCACTATGCTAAGCGAAATAAGATAGGCAATCAATACAATCAACATGTCAAAATCTCAAAAAAATATATCAATGAAGCATGAAGAAACTGGCTATATCAAAATCCCCAAGTGAAAACTCGGGAACTCTCAATGTGCAATCAAGAGATGAGTACCCACTGATCGACTCATCAAATGCCATGTTTGCTTCATCTTAAGTTCAAGTTTGACCCTCTAAACAATCCCCAGTGGAGTCGCCATTTTGTGGACCCCGCATTTCGGCTCATGCGTTTTCCACTCGATGACGAGCTCGATTTTTATTTCAAAAATGATTTTATTTATTAGAAAATGACTTGGAGTCGCCACTTATTTTTGTTTTTATTTTAAAAGGGTAAACAAAATAAGAAAGAAAACCTTAAGTGCGACTCCTTATTTTGGAAAAGGTGATCTATGAAAAACCGGATCGGGTTCGAGGGTCAGGTTACTTATCAGGAAAGTACGGTAAAGACTGTAGCACCCCTCTAAGTCTCTAAGGTCGAGTCTCTACTAATGAGATGAAGCTGACATGACAATTGATGAGAGAAACAATGAATACTCGAATCGATCATGCACATATGAGTATCAGTATATGCATAGAGAATAACCAAAGTAGGAGTGGATACGTACCTGGTCAGCAAACGGCAAAGCGCTATCACAAAATGGGGTTAAGGCATAGTACTGAACATAAAATACGTCACTTACATCAACCAACCAAATAAAGAAGCACCAATATCATGCATGGCATTATTTCAATTCATTTTCATTTTAACGAAGATTTGATGTTGGCCCCTACCAAAGCCCATTCATTTTGCATGAACGAAATCCGTAAATTCCATCATTAGGAATTACTAAATTTGATTCTTGCTTATTTCAAAACATTTTAGAAATCATGGAAGATGTGAAAAAGTTGAAGAATAGAGTTAAAAACTGAAATCTGGAGAATATTTGAAAAGAGAAATAAAGATGATGGTTTGAGAGATTATTTTTTAAAAAAACAAGCTGATGAAAATGTAAATGGCACGTAACCCCAACAAAGCCATGCAAAAGGTAGCCATGCAAAATTTAAGCACACACGTGGATCCTTGGTGTCACTGAGTCCCTTCTACAAGGTTTATGATTTCAACCTCTATCTTCCATTTGGAACCATGATAGCCACTGATGATAACTCCTTTTCCATTTCCGTAGTGTCCTAGCTCGCTTCATCAAAGTTATTTTCTTCATTGGCAACTTCCTCACCTTCACCACGATTTCTATCAGGTCATGCACCGAAGTCTACACTGGATGCGAGCTTTCTGACATGGCTGACCGAAACTGGGACTGGGGTCATAGAAGAGAAGTCTTGGCCCTTCCCATTCATGCAGAAAATCTTCCTTTCCAAACGTCTAGGTAGTGGAAATCCAAATCTAACTCGCCGTCTACATCTTGCATGCATGTCTATTATTACATTTCAATATAAACCTGAGAGCCACTGTTGCTAGGAGATTCCTACCCAGCATGACCAATCTCATCCCAAATACTATCAAAGGACCTGGCACCTTGAAGAAAGTCAAATCTCCCCTCATCCATTCTATCTGGATGAAAAGAAAACAATAAAGGACTTCTCGGGAACCACAGAGAGAGGTCGGATTTTAGCTTTGAGGACAGTATCAAGGTCAAAGTGCTTGCCAGAAAACCATTCCCTATAGGTTGCATTGTCACAGAGATTCCTTCATTCTAATGAGCCTTCTCTAATCAAAACTGTCAAACTGAGACTTAACGGGCATGATATCCAAGTTGGTTTGGAACCAATTAGCAATTACGGTGATAAAAGTTGTACATGCACTCTTCCATCTGATCTCTGTATGGATCCCCAGCATCCTCGACATAACTGACGCATACCCCATAGGCACCGAAGAATATCAGCGCCCTTTGGGCTCAAAGAAAATTTGCATCTCTTCCTCAGCCATAGAATCGATATAACCTTGTCGTTGATACCATCTGGTATAATGGAAATAGGAAGCTTTGAGAGATATGCATCTTCCTTTCTGTATACTATCTCAATGCAATCAATAGCACCCGAATAGTGCTTCTTTGAATTTTGGACTTGCCCTTGCTCTTGTTGTAACGCCCAAGTATTTTTTTTTAAAGGGTAATTTAGGAAATTACTAATAATAATTAAATTAGTTAGTTAATTAATTTAATAAAGTGGAAGAGGGGTAAAAGTGTAATTTTACGAATAAATACCCTAGGTATAAATTAGAAATTCTATTTCTTCCTGTTCTTTTCTGAATAGAGTTCCTGTTCGCAAAATTTCAGAGAACGTAGGTTAGAGTCAGATTTCAGGGTTGAAGAACCGATCTCTATAGGTAAGATTCTAACCCCTAGTTTAATATTTTAGATTCATTGATTAATTTCAAACACATTAGATATCTTTTGGAAAACCCAAATCTAGATTAGGGTTAGTTTATTTTATTTTTTTAATTCGTTTTAATATCAATAGTAATAATAATAATAATAATAATAATAATAAAAACAATAAAAATTTAAGATTTTGATTTATTGTTGGTATTTGGGAGATCTTAAGTTTTATTAGATGAAAAAAAAAAAGGGTCCTTGGAAGGTTTCGATTTTATATTTGGGTTAATTTTATTAAAAAAAAAAAGTAAATAAATATATTGTTATTTGTGGTGGAAGGGATTAGAAAAAATTAATAAAAAGAAAAAAAATAAATAAGAAAAGAAGAGAACATGTGTGCACAGTACTGGAACAAAGAAAAAAAAAAAAGACGCGTGTGCACACTAGAAGGAAGGAAAAACAAAAAAAAAAAAAACAGGTGGGGCGTGACAGTGCTATGGAGGCTATTATATATATATAATGAATCATCATTTGGCAAAAAAAAAAAAAACTTGCTTTTTGGTGTGTACCCGAGATGAGTAATGGTTGGGTGGCTATTGAATTGGATAATTAAAAAAATAATGATATTTAGTTTTAGATTAATAAATAAGATAATAGTAATAATGGTCTTTTTGTAATAAATAGAATGAGAGATTTAGCAATATATATATATATATTTTATAATGAAATAAAATTGTAATTTAATTAAATTAGTAATGTGTTATTAGAAACAAATTGAGAATTTATTAATTTTATTTAAATAAGGAATAGATTAATTAAATTATAGATAAATAGTAATAATTATTTCTCTTATGTTATATTAGGAGAATAGTAGATTTTTCCAAAATTATTTTTCTCCCAAGCTTTCAAGGTCTTTGCATAATTTGAGGTAAGGGAAGTTAATGCAATATTTATAAAATTAAATTATTTTATATGTTATTTTGAATTGTGGAAAAGAAAATGATATTTTGTTACCATGCATGGATCAAACTGTTTTGCACTAAATATTATGTTGGAATATTTTGTTTTATTTATGACAAAATATGGAGATATTATGTTGTGTAAATTTGAATACTTGAACAAAAACATCACTCTAGTTTATTTGGCCCTTGTCAACGGGATATAATAGTTGACTATTCGGCCCTGTCAATGGGATATAATAGTTGACCTTTACATTTCATGGTGGGAATGTAATTGATTTGGACCCCAGCCTCTAGGGGTTTGGTTAGAGGTTACTAGTACTAGTAGTGTTTGGTTCCGTCCACCAGGAACAATTTGAGGCTAGCCACCCATTTGAAAAGTCCCACCTAACTGGGCATTTGATATTTGATAACCAGAGTAATGAAAATTGAATGGATTTGATTGAATCTTATGTGAAAGTGTTTGAATATGATATGAAAATGGTTGGTTGAATTTTGAATATATTGGTATTTTTGAAACTCTGATATTTGATGAGAAAAAAAAAATGATATCTCCTATTTGAAATGAAAAGATTTGATCCATGAACTGCATTAATATTCCTTATTCGGTTGTGAGCTCATTCCCAATTGTTGAAAATTTTTCAAGTACTCTTAGTTCGGGTGAAGAGTGATGGCTAAGCTGAGGAATGGTCATCATTAGGATTTGACTTAGGATTTTATGTTGGATTTTGTTTAACTGTTAGTTATGTTCATTTGGATCATTTGGTATTTGGAAGTTATTTGGAAATTGAATTTTGAGGATTTTAGATTTTGTTCCGCTACTCTGAACAGGTATTTGGTAATTGGTAACATCCAGTTACAATATGATTGTTTGGGTCAGATTATACTTTAAGCCTTTGGGTTTGAGGTGTGAAATGACCGTCACGCCCTTGGAGTGGGTCTTGGGGCGTGACAGAGTGGTATCAGAGCACTAGGTTTTGATCTTGATGGGAATTTGAATTGGTTTAGATTGGGGATAGATGAGTGACGCATTTGTTTAAGTTTTAGTTTCATTTAGTATAAATTCCAATTCTTTCTTTATTTGGAAATTTTCTAATTGGTTCTTTAGTGACTAATTTAGTTATGCCTTATTATTTTAGGACATCATGCCACCAAGAAGAGCAGCTTCTTCACAAAACAATCAGGTTAATGATGATGTACCTCCAGTTGAGGGTTTGCCTCCCGTAAGTGCAGAAGGGATCTATAGGTATCTTGGGACACTAACTGGTTTAGTTGAATGCCAAGCTCGAGCTGCTGGGACTAATGTTCAGGGACAGTCTTCATCTTCTAGGGGTAGCTCTTTTGATGACTTCAAGGAATTGGGTCCTCCTTACTTTTTTGGTGCTACAGATCCCACAGAGGCAGAGGCTTGGATCCTTAAGATGGAGAAATTCTTTGGTGTCATAGATTGCTCTGAGGAGCAAAAAGCCTCTTATGCGGCTTTTATGTTAGATAAAGAGGCAGATCATTGGTGGCGTATGACTAGGAGACTTTTGGAGGATCAGGGACCCATAACATGGAGACAATTTAGGGAGGCTTTCTACAAGAAGTATTTCCCTGACAGTGTTAAGCGGTAGAAAGTGGGAGAGTTTATTTGTTTGGAACAGGGGGATATGACTGTGGCTCAGTATGAGGCCAAATTTACAGAGTTATCACGTTTTTCCCCGCAGTTGATTGCTACAGAGGAGGAAAAGGCATTAAAGTTTCAGGATGGATTGAAGCCTTATTTGAAGAACAAGATATCTATTATGAAGCTTGGTGTCTATTCAGAGGTTGTTGACAGAGCCCTTATAGCAGAGAAAGATAATGAGGAGCTTCATCAGTATAGGGAACAACAAAGGAAGCGAAATAGGAGTGATGGTGCTCATGGTAATCAAGCACAGCGAAGGTCTACATCAGGAAGAAATCAGAATAAAGGGAAGGTAGTGCAGAATTTAGATGGGGCTTGTCCTACTTGTGGTAAGAAGCATGGGGGTAGGCCATGCTATAGAGAGACTGGAGCTTGCTTTGGTTGTGGGAAGCAGGGACATTTGATCAGAGATTGTCCAGAGAATAGGAAGTTCATCACTGGGAAGCCTAAAGAGGAAAATAAGGAGGATAAACAGAAACCCAAAGCCCAAGGACGGGTGTTTGCTATGACTCATCAAGATGCTCAGGCCACTTCTGATGTGGTGACAGGTACTCTCCGAATCCACACCTTATTTGCTAGAGTCTTGATTGATCCTGGATCAACACACTCTTTTGTTTCAGTATCTTTTGCTGGTTTGTTGGGTTTGCCTGTTGCTAGCATGAACTTTGATTTGATTGTTGCTACTCCTGTGGGAGATTCTGTTGTGGCCAGTAGAATGCTTAGAAATTGTATTGTGATGATTGGTTATAGGGAAATGCCAGTTGACTTAGTACTCCTTGACCTTCAGGATTTTGATGTGATTTTGGGGATGGATTGGTTAGCTTCCTACCATGCCTCTGTTGACTGTTTTGAGAAAAGGGTGATGTTTAGTATTCCTGGTTAGCCTAAGTTTAGCTTTGAAGGGAAGCATGTGGACAGACCACTGCGTATGATCTCAGCCTTGCGAGCTAGTAGCTTGCTCAAGAAGGGTTGCCAAGGATTTTTAGCTAGTGTGATGAGTAATGAAAGTGATTTGAAGTTGGAAGACATACCCATAGTAAGGGAGTATCCTGATGTCTTTCCAGAGGATTTGCCTGGCTTGCCACCAGAGAGAGAGGTGGAGTTCACCATCGATCTGGTACCAGGAACAGGTCCTATGTCTAAGGCCCCATACAGGATGGCACCTGTGGAGCTTAAGGAGTTGAAAGTTCAGCTTCAGGAGTTATTAGACAAGGGTTTTATCAGGCCTAGTGTTTCACCTTGGGGAGCTCCTGTTCTATTTGTGAAAAAAAAGGATGGCTCAATGAGACTTTGCATTGACTATAGGGAGTTGAATAAGGTGACAGTGAGGAATAAGTATCCCCTTCCTCGGATTGATGATTTGTTTGATCAACTACAAGGTGCTTGTGTGTTCTCTAAGATAGATCTTCGATCGGGATATCACCAGTTGAGGGTTAGAGGGGAAGATGTACCCAAGACTGCTTTTCAAACTAGGTATGGGCACTATGAGTTTCTTGTTATGCCTTTTGCTTTGACTAATGCACCTGCTGCTTTTATGGACTTGATGAATAGGGTATTCAAACCCTATTTAGATCAGTTTGTGGTGGTTTTTATAGATGACATCTTGGTATACTCAAGAAGTAGAGAAGAGCATGAGGGCCATTTGAGTATTGTATTACAGACCCTCAGAGATAAGCAGTTGTATGCTAAACTGAAGAAGTGTGAGTTTTGGTTAGACCGAATTTCTTTCCTTGGGCATGTGGTAAGCAATGATGGCATCTCAGTTGACCCTGGCAAGGTAGATGCTGTAGCTAATTGGAGAAGACCTAGTACTATGACTGAGATTCGAAGTTTCTTGGGACTTGCTGGTTACTATAGGCGGTTTATAGAAGGGTTCTCTAAGATTGCCCTACCTTTAACTAAGTTGACACAGAAGGGAGTTAAGTTTGAGTGGTCTGATGATTGTGAATGTAGCTTCCAAGAGTTGAAGAATAGATTAGTGTCAGCTACTATTTTGACTATCCTTTCAAGTTCAAGAGGATTTGTGGTGTATAGTGATGCCTCTCATCAGGGTTTAGGTTGTGTTCTTATGTAGCATGGGAGAGTTGTAGCTTATGCTTCTAGAAAGTTGAAGCCTTATGAAAGGAACTACCCTACTCATGATTTGGAGTTAGCTGCTGTGGTTTTTGCACTTAAGACCTGGAGACATTTTCTTTTTGGTGAAACTTGTGAGATATTCACAAATCATAAGAGTTTGAAGTATTTATTTTCCCAAAAGGAATTGAACATGAGACAGAGGAGGTGGATTGAACTACTTAAGGACTATGATTGTATTATTCAGTATCATCCTGGGAAGGCGAATGTTGTAGCTGATGCCTTGAGTAGGAAGTCAGTTGGTTCTCTAGCAGCTATTAGAGGCTGTCAAAGGCAGTTACTTGAAGAGTTGAGGAGTTTACAAGTCCACTTTCGAGTTATGGGCTTTGGAGCACTTGTAGCAAATTTCAGAGTACAACCAGACTTAGTTGGGAGAATTAAGACCCTACAAAAGAATGATTCCCAATTAGTGCAAGTTATGGAGGAAGTTAAGAGGGGCAATAAGCCTGATTTTGTTTTGTCAGATGATGAGATCTTGAGATTTGGGACTAGACTTTGTGTCCCAAATGATGAAGACTTAAGGAGGGAGCTTTTAGAGGAAGCTCATTGTTCCAAGTTTGCAATCCACCCAGGAGGGACAAAGATGTACAAGGATTTGAGGCAAAACTATTGGTGGTCAGGTATGAAGCGTGATATTGCACAATTTGTGGCTCAGTGTTTAGTGTGTCAATAGGTGAAGGTTGAGCATCAGCGACCAGCAGGGTCTTTGCAGCCACTTGCTATTCCTGAGTGGAAGTGGGAGCATATTACCATGGATTTTTTGATAGGATTGCCAAGAACCTTAGGGGGTAATAATGCTATTTGGGTGATTGTTGATCGGTTGACAAAGTCTGCTCACTTTTTGCCTATGAAAGTCAACTTTTCTTTAGATCGTTTAGCTTCTCTTTATGTGAAGGAGATTGTGAGAATGCATGGAGTACCAGTTTCTATAGTGTCTGACAGAGATCCTCGTTTCACTTCTAGATTCTGGCATAGTCTACAAAAAGCTTTGGGCACTAAGTTGAGTTTTAGTACTGCTTTCCATCCTCAAACTGATGGCCAATCAGAAAGGGTAATTCAGGTTTTGGAAGACTTGTTGAGAACTTGTATTTTGGACCTGCAAGGTAATTGGGATGATCATTTACCTTTAGTAGAGTTTGCCTATAACAATAGTTTTCAAGCTAGCATTGGGATGACACCTTTTGAGGCATTGTATGGTAGGAAATGTCGATCTCCTATTTGTTGGAATGATGTTGGAGAAAGGAAACTTTTGGGGCCTGAACTTGTGCAGCTGACTGTTGAAAAAGTTGCTTTGATTAAAGAAAGATTAAAAGCAGCTCAAAGTAGACTTAAGAGTTATGCTGATCATCGTAGGCGAGATTTGGAGTTTGAGGTGGGTGATCATGTGTTCTTGAAAGTTTCACCCATGAAGTCTGTGATGAGATTTGGGAGAAAAGGAAAACTTAGTCCTCGTTTTGTGGGTCCGTTTGAAATATTAGAAAGAGTAGGCACTTTGGCATATAAAGTAGCCTTGCCCCCAAGTCTATCTAAGATTCATAATGTTTTCCATGTTTCAACCTTGAGGAAGTATATTTATGATCCCTCTCATGTTGTGGAGTTGGAGCCTATTCAAATTTCTGAGGACTTGACCTATGAAGACGTACCCGTTCAAATTGTGGATGTGATGGATAAGGTACTGCGACGTGCTGTTGTCAAGTTGGTAAAGGTCCAGTGGAGCAATCATAGTATCCGAGAGGCCACTTGGGAGTTAGAAGAAGAGATGAGAGAAAAACATCCTCAATTATTTCAAGACTCAGGTATGTCAAGTTTAGAGGACTAAACTTTTGTTAAGAAGGGGACGATGTAACGCCCAAGCATTTTTTTTTAAAGGGTAATTTAGGAAATTACTAATAATAATTAAATTAGTTAACTAATTAATTTAATAAAGTGGAAGAGGGGTAAAAGTGTAATTTTACGAATAAATACCCTAGGTATAAATTAGAAATTCTATTTCTTCCTGTTCTTTTCTGAATAGAGTTCCTGTTCGCAGAATTTCAGAGAACGTAGGTTGGAGTCAGATTTCAGGGTTGAAGAACCGATCTCTATAGGTAAGATTCTAACCCCTAGTTTAATATTTTAGATTCATTGATTAATTTCAAACACATTAGATATCTTTTGGAAAACCCAAATCTAGATTAGGGTTAGTTTATTTTATTTTTTTAATTCGTTTTAATATCAATAGTAAAAAAATAATAATAATAATAATAAAAATAAAAATTTAAGATTTTGATTTATTGTTGGTATTTGGGAGATCTTAAGTTTTATTAGATGAAAAAAAAAAGGTTCCTTGGAAGGTTTCGATTTTATATTAGGGTTAATTTTATTAAAAAAAAAAAGTAAATAAATATATTGTTATTTGTGGTGGAAGGGATTAGAAAAAATTAATAAAAAGAAAAAAAAAATAAGAAAAGAAGAGAACGTGTGTGCACAGTACTGGAACAAAGAATAGAAAAAAAATAAATAAATAAGAGACGCGTGTGCACACTCGAAGGAAGGAAAAAAAAAACAGGTGGGGCGTGACAGTGCTATGGAGGCTATTATATATATATATATAATGAATCATCATTTGGCAAAAAAAAAAAAACTTGCTTTTTGGTGTGTACCCGATATGAGTAATGGTTGGGTGGCTATTGAATTGGATAATTAAAAAAATAATGATATTTAGTTTTAGATTAATAAATAAGATAATAGTAATAATGGTCTTTTTGTAATAAATAGAATGAGAGATTTAGCAATATATATATATATTTTATAATGAAATAAAATTGTAATTTAATTAAATTAGTAATGTGTTATTAGAAACAAATTGAGAATTTATTAATTTTATTTAAATAAGGAATAGATTAGTTAAATTATAGATAAATAGTAATAATTATTTCTCTTATGTTATATTAGGAGAAGAGTAGATTTTTCCAGAATTATTTTTCTCCCAAGCTTTCAAGGTCTTTGCATAATTTGAGGTAAGGGAAGTTAATGCAATATTTATAAAATTAAATTATTTTATATGTTATTTTGAATTGTGGAAAAGAAAATGATATTTTGTTACCATGCATAGATCAAACTGTTTTGCACTAAATATTATGTTGGAATATTTTGTTTTATTTATGACACAAAATATGGAGATATTATGTTGTGTAAATTTGAATACTTGAACAAAAACATCACTCTGGTTTATTTGGCCCTTGTCAACGGGATATAATAGTTGACTATTCGGCCCTGTCAATGGATATAATAGTTGACCTTTACATTTCATGGTGGGAATGTAATTGATTTGGACCCCAGCCTCTAGGGGTTTGGTTAGAGGTTACTAGTACTAGTAGTGTTTGGTTCCGTCCACCAGGAACAATTTGAGGCTAGCCACCCATTTGAAAAGTCCCACCTAACTGGGCATTTGATATTTGATAACCAGAGTAATGAAAATTGAATGGATTTGATTGAATCTTATGTGAAAGTGTTTGAATATGATATGAAAATGGTTGGTTGAATTTTGAATATATTGGTATTTTTGAAACTCTGATATTTGATGAGAAAAAAAAAATGATATCTCCTATTTGAAATGAAAATATTTGATCCTTGAACTGCATTAATATTCCTTATTGGGCTGTGAGCTCATTCCCAATTGTTGAAAATTTTTCAGGTACTCTTAGTTCGGGTGAGGAGTGATGGCTAGGCTGAAGAATGGTCATCATTAGGATTTGACTTAGGATTTTATGTTGGATTTTGTTTAACTGTTAGTTATGTTCATTTGGATCATTTGGTATTTGGAAGTTATTTGGAAATTGAATTTTGAGGATTTTAGATTTTGTTCCGCTACTTTGAACAGGTATTTGGTAATTGGTAACATCCAATTACAATATGATTGTTTGGGTCAGATTATACTTTAAGCCTTCGGGTTTGAGGTGTGAAATGACCGTCACGCCCTTGGAGTGGGTCTTGGGGCATGACACTTGCAGCCTTGGACGAATAACCTCAAGGGGATAAGTCATGACGGAGACAAGTACTTTAGAGAAGGAGGCGATTGCGATATTCTCAGGACCTAAAAGCCATACTTTCAAGGCTCCTCATCATCTTCTGATGCATTCATGCAATAATTAATCAGCACAGGAACAGTATCTCTAGGATGAGATCTAAAACAGTAACCGACAGCACGAATTAAAGTCTCAATCATTTGAACGTTTATATGGGCCACTTTCAGATTTTACTCCCTTACTCCTCCAGGTTGGGATAACCTCAACAGTTGCTTTGTACCTGGGTAACTCATCACGTATGCCTGCAGACGGCACGACAATTTTCTCAATGCCAACAACGTGTTTAGATGGAGCAGCTTCAGTTTTTACAGTTGGCTTTACTGGGCAAGACGTCTCAAACGATTCTGAGAAGTTTGGCTGCGTCCCTACTATGTAACGGATTAGAGATCACACTTTCTGATCCTCATTCTTTGCTTGCCATTTCCTTTGAGTTGTTCGTTTGTTGTACTGACTCCCACATTCAAATTTCTCTGAAGGAATTCCACCATTGTTTACCTTTTTATCCACTCCAAATGGGATACTGACAGATTTCTCAACGCTGCATGTCGACTGATCCTTCACTTCTAATGTATCGGTCATAGTTTCAGTATGATTTACCTTTCCTTCTATACTGAAACTCATTTCTCTGATTCTGTCTTCACTACCTTGCTGCTTGAAGAGTATAGCTGAACGAATGATTGGAGAAATCACCGACAGCACGATATAGGTCGTCATTGACAGCACTTTGTTGAAGGAATTGTGATTTGGTCTGTGATTGAAGGCTTGGATGATGAAACTGGAAATTCCCTTCATAGACATAAACACGCCTTATCCTTCCAAAAAATGCTAAACTAACAGTTCCGCTTAATAAATACCCCATTACAATGCCTTATTCTTCTGGGTAAGGAAACAAAGGTTTACTACACATGTACCAACAAGTATTTCCACTCTGCCCGGCATCTTGTGACGCGACTTGTTGGTGTTCAGCTTTATCGAGGAGGGACGTCGAAAGTTATGCAGTTTACTAAGACGCTGTAAAGGTCACGACTCGGTATGATGACAGCTTGCTAACGAATGAGGTGCTGCCAGTGGAATTTATAGCTCACGGGACCTGTCTTCAGAGTCCTCTAAAAGCTTCTTGAATATCTTCAGAGCACCCTTTGCCAGAACCCCTGTTAATGATATCACATAGCTCGATGTTTATTGCCCAATCTGGACCAATCAATGGGATTTCTGATTGCCTACCAAAACGGCTTTCACCTTGACCATAACATGCTGAAGGAAATTCTCTCCCTGATGTAACAAAAAAAATCCGACTTGGCTAGCACCGCTGGGGGTTAGAGCAGCAGTGAGAACATCAGTATCCATATTCGACACCGCATCACCAACAGAGACCTCGGGCTTCATGGGCTTCTTGGGCTTCACTCTCTAATGGCATGTTGAAGACTCTGTACTTCTTCGGACCCTTTATTTCATGTCGGTGACGATAGATCCCTGCTGATGCATCGCTCCTAGAATCGGATGATCCTCATCCTTTTCGAAAGACTCTCCATACCCACGGTTTCGTTTTTTAAGCCCCAGCTTCACTAGAAATTTGGCCCGAAGACGCTGACCTTATACCATCACTTTCAGCATTATACTTAATGGAATGCCAGTGGGCTGTTCAAAGGTACCATTGAGAAGATCCCGAGAACTCAGTATGAAAAGAGAGACCTCGACCTGGACTATCATGTTCTCAAGTGAACTGGTAACCTAACTTTTGCAGCGCTTCACCCGTTTCTGCTGTTATCTTTTTGCATGTCAGAATTCTAGAGATGCTCCCGAGGTCACGTCTTCCACTACAGTGATCAACTCGATGGAATCGGACCCTTCAAGCTAGCATCCTCTGCTTTTCTACGTTGGAAAGTGTCGTATAGCCAAAACCAACTCTTGGTAGAGTGATTGGTATGAAAGATAATGGATGGGAATGGTGATGGGTATGATATGTGGTGGGTTTAGTGAGAGAAAAGGTGGTGAGGCTAAAAAAGGTGAATATCGGTGTGGACATGAAGGGTATGAAATGGATGTGAAAAGGTGAGCAGTGGGTGTGAGGATGGGAGGAAAATGAGCGTGATGATGGATATAATGGGCATGTGATGGTGTGGCATAGAAAGAGAAAATCATGAGGGAGTATGAGAATGTGCTCAATGGGTTTAAAAGGAGTGGGTAGCATGTATGGGTATGGAAAATATAGGTGATTTCAGCTATGGGGGGCAGACATGGGGAACGGCCAATTTGTAACCATGATCATGAAGGTCCCACTAGTCCACAACTTTGCCCCTTTCAGCACTGAGCAAGGTTTTTCTATCCCCGGACATTGCCAAAGATGTCACTGTTGGGACGTGCCTTTTTAAGATCGCCACGAGGACTGAGTTGATGACCCTCTTCTCACTAGCACCGGGGACCTTCTCGTCAAAACAAAGACAATAGCAACGACAGTGAGAAATGGACAGCAGATATAGGTACCCAAGCCAAACCCGTTAATACAATGCAAAAACCCAGAAACAAGCCATCAGATGGAGGTCTTCCATTCTACCAAGGACCTATCTCCCCTTGTGATCATGTTCTTGGACCCATATTTATCCTCCAGCTTTACCTCATGGAAACACATCAACCAAAATAGCTCCTCCAACAAGTGACCAGTTCAACTCTGATACCCAATACCTCCAACGCACCAGCAACAGAGAAACAAAAATGAAAGAAAAGAAGCCAAAACAACAAAAAAAACTTGGGAAGGATAATATAGGAATAAAGTAAAAAAAACACGAGTGTATCAAGCCTCATTTAGGTGATATCCATGGGCTGATACAGGTGGGAAGATCTCAAGCCAAAGTCACAAAATACACGAGAAACAGAGCCTCATTAACTCCAAACTAAACCATAAGGATAACAGCAAGATCAACAACAACAACAAACAAGTGATCCAGAAAAACAATGAAATTCAACATATAATCCAACCCAAACTGATGAGCAATGCAAAGCAAACCAAAATGAGAAAGAGGTGAGAAGAATATGAATCAAAGGGAGCAAAGACCCACCTCAAACTCACCTGTAGCTGCTTTCTTCCTCTGTTATCTCCTTCTCTAGTAAGTTCCCCTCTAAGATCAATGGAACTAGCAAGCTCCCTTCTCTGTAACTAATAGCCTCTCACCTTCTCACTCTCGAGTCACTCTCTAGAATCGCAGTTCTTTTTCTCACTCCCCAGAAAAGATACAATGCTTCAGAAAACTCTCCCAAAAGCTCCCGGAACCTCCCCAAGAAAAGATACAATGCTCAAACTATCCCCCTAAAGCTCTCTGGAATCCTTCCTCCCGAAAACCAACCCAAAAGCTCCCCCCTCCTCAAAAGATCCCCCCAGCATGAAAGAAAACTCCTCTGCTAATATTTTTCACTATCTGATTTGCCCCTCCAACAATATCTGTAGAAACAACCACACCCCAGCACCACTACTCTGCAGCCTCCTCCCTCTCTCTAAGCAAAAGCTGCACCCTATAGCTCCTCGGTCCCCCTCTGCCAACCAATCTTTTTCTTGTTCTCTCCCGGATTTGCCCTCCTAGAAAAATATCTCCTAACCAACCTCCAAAAAGCAACCCTACTTTCTGCAGAATATCCTCTCTCTCATACGCTCCTCCTAACGGCCTGCAGAATCACTTTTACACATGTCAACCTCTTGTTTGCTCCTTGATTCCACTATCTGATGCCATAGCAACCAGACGGGAATCGACACGTGGCTACTCATAGCTGCGACACCTGGCAAAAAGAGCCACAAAAAAAAAATGCATGAAAGTGAGGCCTCAAAATGGGAGTCTGCAAAAGGGATACTTATGTATAGTCGTGAAAGCATAACTGTAATTAATATAAATTAAAACAAGAAATAAAAATTAATATATGAATAATCTTACTCATCAATTGCCCATCGATCCCTTAAAACATCAATAAGCAATCTGAAATCTTTAGTTTGATTCAAAAAATCGTGCAAGACACGTGCAATATTATTATGGATAAACTGAAGATCTAGTCTCATATTGTCATCACATGACCTTGTGATTTTCCCTCTACCGTTCACCACTACTACATTATTCATACCAAATCCATATTCCAGCTTCTTTGATGATACCAAGTATTGAATAGCTTCAAACATGTCATCGGTTAGGAAATATTAACAAAATAAAAATATATAAAATAAAAAAACATTAAAAATTAAACAAAATATTAATTATAAAAATACCGTAGAATTGATATCAATTCTTGCTTAAGTTTATGTCCGATTAAAAGTTTGTGTTGTCGTATCCAATCTTGTAGACTGATGTGGAGTTAAAAAACAATTATAGGTTGTCCAAATTTTACAAACCATGATAGTTAGCTAACACATACTACTTATCCAAAGTTCCCGCAATATCATAAGAACGAAACTCTCTATCGTTTAGATGCACTGTTTTCAAAGTCACCAACCTAAAATAGTTTCATTTTGCTTCTGCTTCATATATATTGTCTTTAATAAGTCTGACATTATAGTAGCTAATAGTACTACAGACGTTAAACCTGTCATTAATATCAATCATTCCTAAAAAAATATATACTAATTTTTGTCACAATCTATCCACTGCACATTGAGACTCTCAAGGTGTTAGAAAACTTAAATAAAAAAATTGCATAAGTATGTTGAATGCAACACTTTCTATTAATCAAATTAATGTGAAATGATAGTACCATATGGAATACCATCCCAAAAAAACCAAGCAAAAGAAGGTTTAACTCTTCATCTAAAACTTGAGCATTTCCCTACATTACATAAACACATATATCTTTTAGATTTATAAAAAAAAATGTATAAATAAAATGGAAATAAATTAAACTTGTCACGGCATCATGAGTTACAAGATTTCCCATAAAAACCAAAAATGACCAAGGGTAGTTTGAATATTGAGAACTTGGCCATGCCAAAACTCTTTTCAATTCTTGGCTATAATATGGTCTATTATTATTTTTAACCCATTGGGTCCATTAAAAACTAATACATGGATATCCTGCAGAAATATTTGCCAAAGGCCTCCTAAAGGCCAACAGGTTTGATGATCTCACTACAAGATATATGATTATTAGCGACACAATTATTTTATTGCAAAAAAGTAAATATTGTCGCAAAAACATTTTTGTGACAAATTTTTTTTTTGTTTCATGAACGTCGCCTTATCCTCGTCGCGAAAAGTTTTTGCAACAAATTTAATGTTTCGCCTCTAATAGTTTATAGAGACATAATTTTTTTGTTGTCTCCAATAATATTTTTTGACGAAAAGATTTGTTGTTAAATGTTCAAAATTTTGTTGCTAAAAATTCTCGATAATCAATTAAATTGTCGCCAAATTAGACACATACAATGACCAAAATTATAATTTTGTTGCCAAATGGATTTTGAAACAAAACTTTATTTCCCCGTTGGAAGTTCAGGTCATATTTTAACAAAAAAATAAATAAATGGCTCTAAACATATGAACTTTTGTCTATATGTATATAATAATTTTGTCATCATATTTTAATATATTCAATTGATATATTCCAATATTTAAATTTAAATTTAAATTATAAAACTTAATTAAACAATTAAATTTTGTTATAACTTAATTTATTACATAATTGATAATTAAAAACTCCAAATGAATAAATAAATTATGTGACAACAAAGCTTTAATAAAAAATTGATAATATTCCATTGAATGCAAAAGAGTTTTGGTATATTCACATATACAAAATAAATAAATAAATAGTAAGCACTGACATCCACATTTGTAAAATGTCATAAGTTCTAAAAGTAAAAGAAAAGTAGCAAACAAACACATGTGCAAAATGTGATAACATAAAAAAATAAAAAATAAAAATAGTAAAGATTGATATGTAGCAAGCAAACTAACACATGTGCAAAATGTGGCCACAAAAATAACACATTTGCAAAATGTGATAACATCCAAAAAAAATAATGCAGTAAACAAAAGTACCATATATACATGTCAAGGAAAGATAATGTCCAAAAAAACTCCAAACCAAGTGTTAATGGAGAAAATGTCAATCATCATCCATGAAGTGTGACTAAGAATCCATAAGCGGTGTATCATCTGAAAGAGATGAGCTTCTTGAGCTTGATCCTAGAATATGCATGTGTTGGCGCATTTCACTAACAAAACTAGCTAATTGAGCTATCTGGGACTGTTGGTGCTGGATTCGAGTCTCTTGACTTTGTAAAAGCTCTCGTGTTGCTTTAAGCTCATTCTCCAATTCTATCTCTCGATGTGACTTATGTGTAGATTTCGATGAGGATGAGGGTGGTCGAGGGCCATGACCTAAGCCCTTGATATATCCAGATCTTGACCCTAACACTTGAACACATATTTCAACCTCTTTCAAGGCTTGACCACCTTCTGGCACTGGTTGCTTTTGCAATTCTAACATTTTTTCCTACAAATACAAAAAAAAATGTAAAATAATGTAAAACACAAACTAATTAAATAAAATCTTTTCAATAGGCAACTTGGCTAATTCAACTATAATTTATTGCAAAAAGAGAATATATATATAACAATTTGCTTAAGTTTCATAGCATGTTCTTTATGATTATGACAAATTTTTGGAAGGTTCATATAAATTTCTATAGAATTTCATGAAAAAAAAATTGAAACTTTTTCATAGCATGTTCTTTATGACTATGGCAAATTTTTGGAAGGTTCATATAAATTTCTATAGAATTTCATGAAAAAAACAATTTGCTTAAGTTTCATAGCATGTTCTTTATGACTATGGCAAATTTTTGGAAGGTTCATATGAATTTCATAAAATTTTCCTACTATATATAGAATCACAAAATTTAATAAGACCAATTTAATTCATTTTTATCTATCATTTTTAAACTCAGTCAAATGAAAATAAAAAAAATTACATAATGTGAAAAACCAATTTTGTATGGTGACCTACTTAAGCTACAAGTTAGAAACAAATTGAAAATCATATTTAAATAAAAAAATAAGCAAGCTGAAGATTCTATAAGGAAAACTTACATAAGAAGCCTCTGCTTCTTGGTTTATCCAACCATTTTGAGAAGTCCAATGCATTAACTTGAAAAGTTCTATTTGTCTTGGCGCTTGTCCGGTGTGTCGTGCCTAGATAACAACATGAAGAATGAGTAAAAAAAAATATAAATATAATTTTAAGAAACAATAAACTATATAGAACCTCTCAAATAAATTTGCATCCATGGTGATCAAAATTCATGAGTCACACAAGAAAGATCTCTTATGCAAGTTAAACAACCAGATTTTTATTTTATGTTTATTGTAATATAAAGTAAGTCATTTTTTAATGTTGTATTATAATCTAATTTTTGTTATATTATTATTTTTCTAGCCAAAATTATGATATTTATAATAAATTGACTCACTTAAAAAGAAAGAAACAAATATATATGCTTTGTATAAAGAAAAAAATGCATATTATAAAATTTACAAGTCAAACTCCCTATTCTAAAAGGAAAACAAATCAAGAAACATATCTAGAATATTAGATAGAACATAAAATATACAATTTGGTTGCATGACATGAAAGGTATGTGCATAAGTATAAAAATTGATCAAAGTAATCAACAAAGGCCAAATAAGTTCATTGTGAAATGCTAAACGTAGAAAAACTCTAAACCTTAGATCTAACACTACAAATACCAACTATCTGCAAAATTAAAAATCAGAATGATGGAAAAATCAAAATTCAATTAAAAGCATGGTATAATACACAATCTAATTCAAACCCTTAGCTGCAAGTGGTCAAGGTTTCATCATTCACCAAAATCATAAATTAACCAATAATTTAAAATCTCTAATTCAAACAATAGTTATGAATTTATACATATAGAGATATAGAAAAAGTGAAACATAGTTGAAAGGTTTTTGAAAGGAGCCGGATGAAAGTAGTGATGGAAAGAAAAACCCAAAGAAACCTTTATTAGAAAAGGGTTAGATGGACTTGGTTTCACCAAAGTCCATATTTTTTGTTTAATTTTGTTAATTTAAAAGATTTATTAATTCTTTTGATTTTAATTTTGGTCTTAAGTTGTGTTATTTATATGTAACTTAATCTTTTTGAATGATCTATATGTATGATACAAATCCACAATATTGAAGGGATAAATCATCTCTACAAATGTGTACACCTACTGAAAAAAGAAGGCTGCAAAAATTGGTTTTATAAAGGAACCCTATGGTCAAGGCTTAACATGCCTTGACTATACTAGGCCTATTTTCATAGCCCATGACATGTCATATAGAACCCTTCTATGTTATGAATATAATAGTACCTTGGCTATATACCTTTCTTTATTTTTGAAAAATCATAAATGGTTCATATTTTTTTCCCAAGAAATCACTACCACAACTAGTAAAAGTTGAAATCTTCTTGCTACAAGTATACATGCCTTCTAGTCATGGTTTTTATTGACACCTACTTAAGTTGTTGACTATTCCTTTATTTTCTTAATAACATACATATACAAGCAACAAAATATAAATTTAACAATTCAATTTCATTGCCTTAAATTCATCCTAAAAATATATTAAAAAAATACATCCTTATTATAGCTACTATGGACTTATTCTAATGTATAAAGTAATGTTAACATCATAAAAAAAGACTATCCTACTTCAAGTTTAACATAGTGATCATTGTATAGACATACATTTGTTTTACAAATGAACATTAAACTCAAGGCTAACGAAAATATGCAAGTAGAAGAATATTCAATATTGTCATTCATACCAAGTCTTAAGAGTATGGAATTCGATATTTATATATAAAAAAAGACTATCCTACTTCAAGTTTAACATAGTGATCATTGTATAGACATACATTTGTTTTACAAATGAACATTAAACTCAAGGCTAACGAAAACATGCAAGTAGAAGAATATTTAATATTGTCATTCATACCAAGTCTTAAGAGTATGGAATTGTAATGAAATGCACCATAGCTTTTAATTACCAAAATCTATACATAATAACAATAGTTTTAGTTAAAGGATGGAATCAAAATATTAGATCCAACACATGATTCAATACAATAAAGACAATATTAAGCATTTAATAAGCTAATTATTTCCAAAGATAAAAGTTGATATATCTCATTAAACTAAAGAATAAAGTTAAATCATTTGTGAAGTACAGTAATCAACAATTTAAAAGCATTAATAAAAATAACATAATTTCTCTTAATTTTACCAATTCTTCCACATGTTGTACAAAGGACCGTGATCCACCTCAATGAGTAAAAGGTAACTTCATTCTGTTTTCAGTGTTCAATGATGAGCGTCGCTTTATGATTAAAAGTTAAGATCAAAGTATCAATATTAAAATATAATATCATGTTAAACATGATAAAGCAAACCAAACAAGATTTTGATGAAATCTTTACCTGGTATTTTTCTGAGGCAAATCTATCACATAAGCAATCCCACTGCTTTTGATCACTAACATGCTTATATGGATTCTGCTTTGCCAAAGCTATTGTTGGGTACTTCTTGAAATGCTTGTGGCACTTGTTTCTGTGATCTCTGTATCTTGCAGCCATTTTGCCTTCTATAGCCTTTTTCACATGATCTTGAGTAAAATCAATTATAAACTTTTCCTAGAACACAAATAGTGAAGTAAGAAATATTTAAGCTTCTAAGCAAATAAGATGACCAATTGAAATTTATAAATAAAACTTTTAGTACAATAGTTAGATATTTTTCTTATTCTTTGTCACAATTAGCTAAGCCAATAAGATTATTAACCAAAGAAAGGTTAGTCAATAAACTAAAGTTGATTTATTATTATTCATAGTGGACTAATACTTAGATATTTTAGAGAGAATGAAAAAAATATAAGAAAAAATAGGACAAGTTAACTCTATATGGGATTTTAGTTGGAGATGATTACAAAACTTTATAATTAGAATAAATCATGATAGTGTAAGGATAGTAATGGATAAAATAGAAGGTAATAAAATTATAAAGATCACATGCTTACAAAATTTAAAGTTAGAATGCATTAATATGGTAAAACAAGGACTAGAAATTAACTACTTTTAGTTGGTTATTTAATCTACATGGAATAGTTAATTAATGTTTCCTGGTAATTTTAAAATTTAAATTTATTTGCCTCTACCTCTAAGGAGAAAATGGAAAATAATGATAAAGTATTGTTTTCCATAGGCTCAAACTAATATATATATTTTGTAATATAACATAAAATTTTACATCTCACATCTTCCAAAAATGGAAGTCAAATTACCATAATAATAATAATAATAATAATAATAATAATAATTACAACAACAATAATAATGCAAAAACATACACCCATATGGTATCAATACCAAAGCAAATCTAACAAATAGCAAGCTCACAAATTTTAAATTAGTATAACACTCATTTAACATTTCTAACTTTAAGTCAAAAAGGTCTACATTAATTTTCACTCATATACATGCATAGGTATACATATAACATATAAATTATCATTTCATTACTAAACCTAATTAGTAATGGGAAAATTATGCATCAAATTAGGAATATTTTCAAGCATCATACCTGTAATTTCTCCATCATGAAAACTTTGTCACTTTCTGATATATCAGCCCACTTCTCAACGTCCAATGGTGCATAATTTCTTACAATGGTTCCTATTTTAGATTTCATTCTACTACTGTTGACACCAGTCGGAGCATTATTTTCAGGTTTAATCTCAACCCCACCAAGTGGTTGACTTCCATTTGCTTGGATCAATTTGTCTGTCCCAACACCTCGACTATCCCCCCGAACTTTCCTACGTCCTATGCATTGATCATTAACAATAATTAGTTCACATAAAATATTTGTAAAAACAAATAGAATGTTGTTATAGTAATTGTTTTATTAAAATCTCCATAAGGTAGTCCAACTTATATAGATAATTTCTATATTATAACTATATAGAAGTGAATCCAATAAAATGTTTTCATAACACTAAAGTCTCAAATGTTTGTTGTGATTAAATTATATTAGTACAAAGATCATCTAATTTTGTTTCAACTTAAATAAAAAACTATGAAAATTAATGTGTTTCTTAAGTAATGCACATAAACTTGATTAATCTCTATTTATGATGTTTTCCATAAGATAATCTAACTTACATAGAAGTATATCCATATGTACACTAAAGTCTCAAATGTTTGTTGTGATTAAATTATATTAGTAGAAAGTTCATTTAATTTCAATGCAACTTAAACAATGAAAATTAATAATTTCAGGTGATGCAACTGAACCTGTTGAATATATATATGTATATATATACATATATAAACTATCCAACATCCTTACCAGTGGTAGAATCAGCATCCATGGTAGAGGTGTTGTTATTGGGATCAAAAGGTGTCTCACTCGTGTCCATTATTGCAGGGGCTATGGTGTCCTCTACATTCCCAAAACCCCGCATGAGTTCATCTATACCAACTATTTGACTGTGACTACGAGTCATCCTTCGAGCTGAGCATTAGAAAATTATAAGAATTAATTAGCACATATAACTTCATTGAACATAAAGAAATTTGTTAAACAAACATACTAATAAAGCATAATTTAGACTAAATTTGACTATATTTCAAAAATAAAAGTTAAAGTTTTTTTAATGCCTATATAGATTTAATATTGTTAAGTCTATGACAACAAGAAGAAAAATTCCAAATTTTCTTTAACCTATCCAATTAAACCAATTCAACATGCTTACGAGTTGAGTTTTTGTTAACATTTCTTGGGGTCCCACAATCTTGCAATGTTGGAGGGGGAATTGGGGTGTCATCTCCATTCTCAATATCTTGCATAGGTAGAAATGTATCAACTCTCTGACTATCACTACACGGCATCCTGCGTACTGAGCATTGAGAAATTATACAAATTAATTAATGACATATATGATGTTGTTCAACACCAAGATGGTTTCTATAAACAATGATTTTGCAAAGCATATTTTTCATAATATAGTCTAATACATTTAAAATAATAATAAATAATATAGGTATTTTTTTTCTTTCATACAAATAAATTATAACACTTTAGTTTAGTTATATTTCAAATAAAAAGGAATGGATTTTAAGATAATGAATAGAGCAAATACAAATGGAGTTAGCCAAGTTTACGCTTTTATAGCTTTAGCACTAGTAAGTATATAACAGTAATAAAACAATCACAATTTCAAATTATGAGGTAACTTATCTAATTAAACTAGTTCAATATGCTTACATGTGGAGTTGTTTTGATGCCTACTATGTGTTCCATTGGCTTGCAATGTCGCATTAGTTGTAGTGTTCTCTAGATTCCCAACACCTTGAAGTTGTCGGTCTATGCCTCCTCTCTTGCTATCATTATCAGTCATCTTACGTGCTAAGCATTAAGAAATTGTATCAATTAATAGAAATTAAGTCATTGAAGTTAAATGTATAGCAATTTGATCTAGTTATACATATGAAATAAAATGAATACATTAAATCTCTAATAATAAATTTATCAATTACAAAGGGACTTAACTAAGTTTATATTTTTATACCTTCAATATTGTTACATCTACAACAATAAAAAAATAAAAAATAAAAATCAATTTTTTATTTCAACATATCTAATTAAACCAATTAAACATGCATGCTTACTTGTGGAGTTTCTGTTGAGGCTAGTATGAGCAACATCAACTTGCACATTTGGAGTTCTATTAGCTTCCTTGATTGGACTTGTACCTATAATCCTTCCACTTCGTGTCCTCTTTTGTGCTAAATAATGACAAGAACATATATTTTGTTAATCTACATGAACTTATTTAGAACATTTATATAAAGTATTTCAACTTCTTTACCTATGTCAAAAATCATTTCCACTGTGAGGTTGGTGTTTAACCTCCTACATGTCCCACTAGTTTGCACTAACGGAGGAATACCTTCTTGACCTTGGCTGAGTTGATCAGTACTAAGTCTTTGAATGTCATTCTTTGTCATCTTATGTGCTGAGCATTTTAATGTATAAGTGTTAATTTGACATCATTAACTCATTAAACAAAAAAAAAAGTCAAACATATATTTTAACAATTTAATTTTAATTAAAAATCAATATGACCTGCATTCACATTATCCTCTAACTGCTTAGGTATGATAGGTGGACGTGGTCTTTTTCTAGGAGCCATCTACAACTATGCTGAAAATATGTATATAGAAAGGAAGCTATTATTAATAAGGTGAGAACTTGTAATCAATAAAATAATGAAATTTGAATAAAACATATATATGTAAAGATCAAATGAATTAGTAAAACATGATAATGGAAAGCATATTATCATTTAAATATCATACTTGCATGTTTAGTCACTCTCACTTTCACTTGAAAGCCACTCCTCCACAATGTTATCATTATCAACAATGATATCTTCTTCTATTATATCATCGCATATGAAATCATCATCACCATCATCATTTCTATCACCCATACACAAAATGTTATTATTTATGACTTCTGGATTAACATTAATGCGATCAAAATGTTCTAATTGATCATCTAGTTCAAATGACCATTCAATATCACATGACTCATTTTCTTGGTAAGCATCATCTTTGTTTGTCTCGTCAAAATTTGCATCAACTTCTATATTACTGTCCACCTCTAAAATATCCCACAAGTGTCTATGTTGAACCTTTTGCACAACTTTCCAATTTTGGCCATTTTTATAATCATCAAGATAGAACACTTGATGAGCCTGAGTAGCTAGTACAAATGGATCATTTTCATACCAAGTAGAACTAATGTATATGATGGTAAAGTGTGGTTCTTGTTGTATTTTTTTCCTTTGGTGATTTATGTCAAACCACTTGCACTTGAAAAGGATAATCTTATACCCAAATAAATAATCTAGCTCCAGCACATTGGTTAAAACACCATAAAAATTAACATTTTCTCCATCATGCTCCCTTGAAACACAAATGCCACTATTTTGGGTAATTCGATGATCATCACGATCTTTTGTGTGAAAACGAACTCCATTTACAATACATCCTGTATATGTGTGAATTCGAGCATCTGGTCCACATGCCAATGAATATAGTTCTTTCGTGACTTCAGATGGATGCTTAATATGCATTTGTCTCATCTGTAATAAGAAAAATGCATTTTAATTGTTGTTGTTAAAATATATACTCTACCATTAAGAAATATGAAAGACATGATTAATAACTTACATGATCTTTAAACCACTTAGGAAAATATTTTTCTTGTTCCAACTCCAAATTTGAAGCACTTATCCTTCGTAACTCATCCAAGTGCTCACTACATGTGCATTGTTCACAAAAGTGTGTATATAAGGTGTTATATTACACAAATGCTCTAAAAAAAAACATATTTAAACAACTCGCACAAGATTGGTTAACACTTACTCTAAATAGGGTTGCAACTCACGACAATTGTTTATGACATACCAATGTGCCTTTTCCAATTCTTCTTTCGAAAGTTGCTGTAATTGTCGACCACCTATTGGTCGTGCTTGTTGTGAGAAAATAGATAAATGGCCACTAGCTTGTTCTTCTCGATTATCCTCACTCCTTTCATCTCGAGTGAAACATGTTTCAATTCCATGAAGGTACATTGAACAAAATGTTAAAGCTTCATTCACAGTGTATGCTTCAGCAATTGAACCCTCTGGTCGAGCTTTATTTCTAACATATTTTTTTAAGGTGCCCAAGTTCCTAAATATGAAAGAAGAGTACCAAAAAAAAACAATTTTATTTATCACATGATAACATTACATAAATTTCATTATTTTTAAATATAGTTAAATGTATGTAAAATACCTCTCAAATGGATACATCCACCGATAGCTTACTGGTCCAGCAAGCTTAGCCTTACGAGGTAAATGCACCACTAAGTGGATCATAATATCAAAGAAAGCCGGAGGGAATATCCTTTCAAGTTTACACAATATTATGACAATTCCTTCCTCTAATCTTTCTAGGTCCACAACGTACAATGTCTTAGCAAATAACTTTTGGAAGAATCCAGATAATTCAACCAATGCAGTACATATGTCCTTATTTAAGTAAGGACGAATACCAACAGGGAGAAGCCGTTGAAGCAAGACATCACAATCATGAGATTTTAACCCTAAAATCTTCCCATCGTTAATGTTTACATTTCTAGATATGTTTGCTGCATAACCATCTGGAAACTTGACTGACTTTAGAAACTTACAAAATTCTTTTCTTTCTTCGAAAGTCAAGGTATAACATGCATGGGGTTTAAATAGCTTATTTCCTTTCAATTGAAGATGTAACTCATTCCTTATCTTCATGTCGGCCAAGTCCAAACGAGCTTTCTCAGTATCTTTAGTCTTCTTTACAATGTTCAACAAGGTATTGACCACATTATCACAGACATTCTTCTCAACATGCATGACATCAATATTATGTCTCATCTTAAGTTTTGACCAATACTCCAACTAAAAAAAAAAAACTCTTTCTCGTCCAATTTAATTCTTCAGGCCCTCGTTTCCTTTTCTTGTCTTTATTATTTATATGCTTACCAGGCCTAGAATTATAAACATGAGACAATTGTTGTAAAATATCCTCACCAGATAGTGTCTTAGGTGGTGGTCTATGTTCAGTCTTACCATCATGTTGTCGACTCCTTCTCCAACTATGATTAAGAGGTAAGAATCTCCTATGAACCATATAACATATTTTGCTTCTAATGCCCTGTGAGGATGTGTCTTCATTATAAGTAGGACATGCCTTATACCCTTTTGTGCTCCAACCAGACAAGTTTCCATAAGCAGGAAAGTCATGTATAGTCCATAGTAGACATGCATGCATGCAAAAATAATCTCCACTTGACATGTCAAACGTATGGACACCATCATGCCATAACTCTTTAAGCTCATCTACCAAAGGGCGTAAGTATATGTCAATATCCTTACTTGGAGCATGTGGCCCAGGAATAAGTAATGACATCATGAAAAAAATTTCCTCCATACACTTCCAAGGTGGCATATTGTATGGCATAAGGACAACTGGCCACATACTATAGTTGTTACTCATAATACCAAATGGATTGAAACCATCAGTTGCAAGGCCCAACCTCACATTTCTAGCATCCTGAGCAAACCAAGGATATTGATTATCAAAATCCTTCCATACCTCTGAATCTGCCGGATGCCTCAACACTCCATCTTCATGGAATCTTTTTTCCTTATGCCATCGCATATCAGCTGATGTATATCTTGACATAAACAATCTTTGTATCCTTGGCTTTAATGGAAAATGTTGTAACACTTTCTGAGGGATCTTTCCATTTTTATATCTTGGTTTGTTACACACGGGACAATTGTGAAACGTCTCATTCTCTTTCCAAAATAATACACAATCATACTTGCATGCATGAATGGAATCATATCCTAAACCAAAATCTCGCAACATCTTCTTCGCATCATAATGTGATTTTGGAATGTTTGCTCCGTCTGGAAAAGCATCAAGTAGTAGTTCGAGCAACATGTCAAATGACTTATTGCTCCATCGATTAAGAACCTTTATGTGCATCAACTTTACAAGAAAACTCAAAGTTGAGAACTTAGTACAACCTGGATACAACTCTCGATGAGCTTCACTAAACAAATAATCAATATTCTTCCCATTTCTACCTATTTCATGACCAATAGATTCATTCGAGTTAACTTCTTTATTTCTTGGCCCATGCATATCATTTATTGCATCATTAATTTCATCATCAACATAGTTGTCATTGATCGCACACCCATTACTATCACTACACATATCAGGCTGCGCATGTGAAACACCTTCAACTTCATCACCATGATGTATCCATCTATTGTAACTACTTGAAAACCCACATCTAATTAGGTGTTGTTCAACTATGATCAAATCTTGGAATCTTACATTTAAACACTATCGACATGGACAACGTGTCTTATTATCTGATTACTACCAAAAAGTGCTATTTTGTAGACCTAATTATAATGGTTTTAAGCACCTTTGAGTAGTAATCATATTCATTTAACCCAATTAATTCATTAAGGTCCTTAGTAATTGGTTTTAACCATTTTGTGGCAAGTTTACATGTTTATATCAGCTTATGAATCAATTCAAGCATGCCAAATGATGGAGGAGCTACTTGGACAAGTTAAAGCAAGCTTTTAGCTACACCAAAGCAAGCCAACAAAAGGAGAAAAGCAAAGAGAAGCAAAAAGAAGCAAAGAGGAAAACAGAGGACAGCAGCTGCAGTCTTCTTTGGCACTTTTGGAGCACTTCCCGAAGTTCATTTTCTACATGCTATATACCATTTCAAAGCTCAGGAAGTCAAGAATCTAACGCTTCAAACCGTGTACGATTTGGAGCTGAAATGAGGAAGATATGACCTTTGGAAGACAACTGCTCCAGGTGTGCGAAAGGTGTGCGAATGGTGTGCGAAACTCGCACACCCCCCTCAGGTGTGCGAAAATTCGCACACCCTATGCGTGGTGCGAATTTTCCTCTGTTTTTGCCGACTCCACTTTAGATATTTTCTTTTGTATTTTTTGATGTAATTTCCTTTCTTCTCCTTGTAACAAGCCAATCACAAGCTTTTGCTTTTGTAAAGACTATATAATGGGTGGAAATCACCTCTTGGAAAAGAGAATAATATAGGTTACGTTTTACACTTAGAAAATATACAGAGCCTTGCTTTGTTTTTCTCTCTTCTCCTGTTCTTCCCCATTTCTATTTTCTTAGTAGCCAAACAGCCTCTGAGGGCTTTTCCTCATAGGATGATTGGCTAAAACTTTTAGTTTCTCAAAGTATGGATGTTATGTGATGGCTTGGATGCAAACCCATGGAAATTTCTCGCACCCGGAAGGTAAGGTAGACGTTTTTCATTAAAGGTTCATTAATGCAAAGTTTGGTTTTTTGTTTCCTTTGGACAACTTCCAACGGCCAATACTTGATAAGCTTTTGGATTTCTATCCATTAGTTATCTCCTACGAGCTATTGGAAGGTGAGGTTTTCAATTCCAAGTTTTGCATTAACCCGTTAGAACCAATTTCAATGGCCATTGAAAGGTGAGTTTATCACCTAGAATGACTTTGAGTTGCCAATATTTGGTAAGCTTTTGGCTTTAGACCATTAGTTATCTCTTACGAGCCATTCAAAGGAAGTCTAAGGTGAATAACCATTGATGAAATTCACTACCATCTGTTTTGTCATTTTAAAGGATTAAAACTTGATTTGCTAAATCCATACCGGTTCGGGAAGCAAGCATCACCATAGTTGCAACCCCAACGCGAGGAGCCTATCCTGAGATTTCCAATTTGCATAAGAGCCAGAGCATAGCTATCCTATCTTTGAGAAACTTGTTTTTACACCCTTTCATTTTAGTCTTTAATGTTAGCTTAGATTAGTTTAAATCTTTCTAAAACATTTACATCTTCTTTTAAAGCTAACATCCATAAGAAAATCACCTATTTTCCTAATTTGAATATCACTTGTGTTTGCGAAAACCCTTCCCAGTGAACGATCCTAGAACCACTATGCTATAGTAGCTTGGCTACTTTAGTAATAGTATTCAAGGTATAAATTTTGTTGATACGCCTTTAAAGCTAAGCTACCATGAGTCGAATCATTATCCACTCTTAAGTGTTGCTTTGCTGCCTGAATAAATGTTCTCACACCTTCAACAAATTCATTACAAAGTCTATTTTGTAGTTGCATCCAACTCCTATCCATCTTCTTAGATCTGATACAATCATCAATGATGTATAGGCATAAATTTAGACTCACACACACACATATGTATGTAAGTATGTATGCATATTTGTATATACCATATGTGAAATAAGGAAATGAGATAAATTAAGTGAAAACAATGTGGTCATAGTCTCGCTATTACATGGTCATACTCACACATATAAAGTAAAGAAATTGCTCATGCACAACTAGTTTATCTTGTGATAGAATGATGCAAAGGTGAGGTGTTGTTCTTTGCATAGGCAAATTCCTATTTTCACATATATGAAATCCTTATTCCTTAATGAGCTTGGTAGCTATATGCGTTAATAGTAGTTCCTGTATGTTGCATTGGATTTTAAAGTTACGATTCTAGGTAAATATTACTGATAGAAACTCAAGACCATCAATTTAAAACAACCGACAAAAGGTAAAGAAAAACCAACAATATAATTAATTAATCCATAAAAAATTTGGAAAAGAAAAATCATAGGGGAAGTTCAATAAGGATTATCAACCAACGATACGATCATTATAATGTCAATGCTCACTTAAATAACAACCAACTAAGAAGTAGTGAACACTATAGATTCATGAATTATAATATGATGTCTTAATAAACACATAAAGACAATATTAAAGTACTTATTATTCTACCTAACATTAAATAGAAGGAAGATATAAGTTATAATTCACATTCCAATGTTAGTAATTTTCTCTAAAGGTATGACTATGAAAGATCAAAATTGTAGAGAAAAAAAAAAGTTAAAATTTATACCAATATAGTTACAAAAAGCTTCTAAAACAAATTACATTGAATCTTAACTTTGTGTTGTAGGCCTTCTAGAATCTTATTCTTAAACTTAAAATCTCAACAACAAAGAGAGAATCTTAAGGTTCATATTAGAATAAAAAAATAAGTTTATAAATTTTCTACCTAAGACATAAACCTTATAAATAAAAATTATAATAAAAATGGACCATGATGATTTAAGAATACACAAAAAAAAAAAAAAAAGTAATTTGAGCATATCAACATATGATGAGTGTCTTATGCATTCTAATATATCCAACTTCCTAATTTAGGTGGTAGTTCCTATTCCATATAGGAATGCATAATCCCTATGACTCAACCACTAATAAGCTTCGTTTTACTTTAACAAAATTTCGACAGCATTTCCCCATAGTTCTCCAAGTACACGAAATGGGCAAGACATTATTTAACCTTGTCCAAATATGCACCCAGAGAACAAAAGGAAATGTTATCGAAATTTTAAGAAATGAACGAAGCATATGAGGGTGATTTCATAGACATTATGTTATCCTATACTGTCCAACCGGACAATTCAAGCATAATTTGTAGACAAAATTTTAATCACATGTTAGACAAATTAAGAAGTTGTCAATTTGAAACTACTTCATTGATAGGACCATTTTCACTCTTTGACAACTTCAATGTCTCTAACATGTAATAAGAAAAAAATTTGTCACACAAAGATACTTGAACAGAAGTCTAAGGTTTTATGCATGCATATATGAAGAATAAAAATGAGAAATTTACTTCTTTAACTTTTTTTGTAAATCAGGTACATGTGCATGTGTTCAAGAAGGCTTCTAAAACAAATCATATAATTTGCAAGATTTTTTAAATAAGGTCACATGTTGCGAATCAGCATTTGTGCGGCAATTTAGTGATTCGGATTAACTAGGAAACTCAGCAAGAAAATTGATGCATTATAACCATATAGATAAGAGAGAATGTCCTTTATATTTCATAAATAAAAAAATGATTCAACAACCTCAAGGTAGTATGTGACACATAGCCCTTTTTTTGTTCTTAGCACAATTTTCTAATCATAATAATATGCTAAATTAATTGAACCTTTAATATCATAAATAATTTAGTAAAACATAATAAGTATTTCCTATATAAGGGAAAAAATTGAAAATAAATACTACATAAATGAATATTAACATGCTATCACTATTAGAAATATTTTTTAAAATTGAAGTATGTATTTCTAGATTCATATAAAGAAATAAAATATTCTGATCAATCAACTAATTTGATGCATAACAAAAAAGAGGAAAACATACTTCACAAATTGAATTATCAAGCATATAATCAAATATAAGAAGAAGTGAAGCCCAAATTATTACTAACCTTAATGCAAAGAAATATCAGCTACTCAACAAGTCTACAAGACAACACCATAACAAATGGAGACGAAAATTGTTAGAAGATCAAGAAACTAGCTGTTAATTTTAATTATGTATATAGAATTGATCTTTAAGATAACCAATATTCTTTATATCAATGAATGAAAATTGATAAGAAGAGGTTAAAATTATACAACATGCACAACAAAGATATCTACTGTAAATATTTAGAAACTTTTGTAATATAAGAAAATTCTTAAAAATTATCATATTAGAGTCTCTTGCACCACATTCATTTTCCATGAGAAACACATAAAATGGAATCCAAATTGAACATATATAATTAAGTCCATTGTGCCCTGTCAATTATACCCAAAAATCCTACGAATTTAACCTTATTCATGACCTTTGCAATAATTCTTCATGTCAAAGCATTGTTATTTTTAAATCTCCTAAAAAAAGAGAGAAATCTCTAGATCTTCTCACCACCTACTGCCAGTCCGTAAGTCCCCTCTTTTGGCTCTATCTTCTAAATCCTCTTCACCTCAAAAACTAAAAAATAAAAAATGAACAACATTCTAGAGGATCCAAAAAGGTAGGCAGAGGGCAACATTCAAAATAATTGCAGTAAAAGGATCAAGAGTAGTATCATAAAATGAAATGAGTAGGGATCTATAATGGTTATACCTGAGAGCACTATCCTATCTTCTTTGCTTCTTGCCTCCTCTCTCGGCTTCTTTTGCTTTCTCTATCTCCAAAAAACCAGTCCAGACCTCCCTCGCTCTCCACAGTTTCCAAAAGAAAACCCCCCCAGAGCTGTCCAAAAACCAGTCTAGACTCCTTTTCCCAAAGTCTCTTTCTTTCTCTATTCTTTCTTTTCTTTCACCCCATTTGTTTTTTTGAAAGCTCCCTAAAAAATCCTTTCAGACCTACCTCTCAAAAGAAACACATGAGAATTTCCCCCAAAACCAGTCCCCTATTTTTTGGTAAGGAAATTAGTAGGTAGGGAAATGAATAGCTATGAAGAGAGAGAGTCTAAAAAAAATATTTATTTTATAATAAAGATTTTATAATATAGTGAAAAGAATGGATTGGAACATGTAAATTTGAAAAAAAAAAACATGAGGAAAGATTTGGAAGAGTGCAAAGTGTAGGGTCCTTTTCCTCTAGGCTACTGACAAGTGTGTACACAAAAGCTCAATCTGCCTGATTGAAGCATTGGACGATGCTTGCAACTAAGCTCCTGTTGATATGGATGTGTCTTGCCTTCTCTTCTACATTGATGTCTTCATGCTCCCACAAACTCCATAAATATTATAAACTTGAGAAGTTGGTAGTCTTTTAAATCATTCATATTTTATTCTTAATAAATCACAACGCCTTTTGAAGTGTACTGGTGATGAGAATTCATATGAGGACTAAAATGCAATCTAACTTATATTTAAATTAAAAAAAGAGTAACAGTAATTAAAAATATTATTAAACAAACAAATTAAAAATCATGAATTATATGGGTATGTACTACGTGCTTAATTAAAGGACTGTTTTTTTTTTTTTTTGATTGAAAATTTTTATAAATTCTGAATAGACTTGTTTAATTGTTGTACGCAGTGGAAGTTTCCTAAGCCCTTGGTTTCAACAACTGAACCTAGTTCCAACTTCCAAGTTGCGAGTTGGTAAATCCAAACCCTCCCTTTCAAGCAAACACCAAAAGGTTTGATTGTTTGTCTCCCGTTCACAACATCATTATGCTCTAAACAAACACTTCTCTAGGCATATAGACTTGTAGTTCTCATAATGAATGAAAGGACAGGGAAAAAAAGCCACTTCTCTTACTTAGTGCTGCACCACTAACTCTCCAAAAGCTATATTTTATTTCTTGTAATTGATGAACATTGACCCACTTTGATACTCACATCCTCTCAAAATATATATAAATATATTTCCTTTTACATTTGAGTATTTATTTTGTACAGCTAAAGCATAAAGCATAAAGATTCCTTACCTCAAACTTAGTTTTTCACAAATGCATATTATAATAATATTAGTTATTATTTTATAATCAAAATAGGATTATAACTTTATAAATAAAAATAATTAAATTAAATTAAAGTCTAAGAGTAATTGAATAATATTAATTTCAATTAACTATTATTATTATTATTATTATTATTATTATTATTATTAATATGAATGTCTCTTGTAAAATTATAAAATTTTAGTTTACCATCAAAATTCAAAATTACTTTTACACTTTAATTATAACTCACTAAAAAAATTGATTTTTGAAATATATTGTTAATAATAATTAAAATAGAAAAATAGAAGATTATCATGAGTGAAAAAAACTGGTTGCAAATTAAAATTCATTAGCTAATACTACAACATGGAACATATGCCAATGTGATCATATAATTTTGATATTACCTAAACTACATCTAAAAGTGATATTACAATAGTTTTTAGTTAACTTGGACTATATTTTTCTAATATGTCATATGAATATTTTTATGCTTTTTTTTTCCTATTCATATTTATTATGCCCTATATGTACTTAGTAATTATAAATTATTATAATAATGTTATATAGTATAAGTGTTATTAATTGTAAAATACAAATTCTAAAAAAAGAAATCAGATGGGAAAATTAGTGAAGATATTTGACTTCTTGATTAACTTTTGGATGGACATTGAAAAATAAAAATATAAAATAATCTTCTTCAAGTCCAGCTAGATTTCAAAAAAACATCAAGTTTGAGGATTCCAAAATCCTTATCTAAATTTTGTAATTTTTTTTATAAAATTTCTAAAAAATTATAATTAGATTATTATATTTATTTAAAAATATAGATATGATCATTATATATAATTTAACAATTTTGAGCATGTATCTTATATTCAACATGACATTTCTTTTAACTTAACCATCCTAACATAAACAAATGAGGAAAGTAATAAATATAGATGTATAAATTACAATTTTCAAATCATCAAATTTTATTATTTTTGAAATTTTTTTGGATCTTGAGTAATATTTACTTGTATTGAGAAAATAAAAATTAGTTTCCCCTATTTCTCTCCCTCTTTCTCTCTCTCATTTATGTCAACTCTCTTTCCATCATTTACATCAACATCAACATCACCTCCTTCTCTCTATCATTGACATCACCTTTTAAAATAATGATTCACCTGCAAACCTACAAAGCTACAAGAGCTTCATAGTGAGCCTAATAGTCTCCTTCCTCGATTCCCATTTCCTATATATATATATGTAGATGTTTGTTAATATACGGGGAAAGGTGATTGGTATGAGCAATTTTTTATTTTTTATTTTTATGTTTTGCATTTAAGTCTACCATAGAATAACTTTCATATACAAAATCATTGATAGAAGTATACAAAAATTCAAATGAGGTATATTGCATAAGATACTATTGCAGTATATTTTCAATCATTTTAATATTTGAAAAATAAAACATCAAATTAATTTGTAAAAGCGATTGACGTGACCAAGTTGTAAAACTTACCTAATAACAGGTTAAAGGTTTTGAATAATAATTGTGTTAATAGACCACACAGTCTTTATAAGGTATAAGTTATACAATGAACAAGAATTATATAAGAGATTGTTATTAAATAAAATAAATCTAAAAAAGTAAATTTAACTATGGATATCACATACACTTCCATTAATTTTTATAGTATCATTTGTCACATGATATAGGGTTCTTGATTATACTATATATGGTATCACATTTTCCAAGAAAGTTTTAAAATTTAGAAAAAAGGATTCTACTATAATTATTAGAAATTGAAAAAGAAAAAAAAATTATGAATATAATATAAGTCCTCACCATCATCTACAATTATCTTTATCTTCCGTGTAAAAAAACAATAAATAACATGTGTGTATTCATATTTACACTTCTATATTGTAAATGTTGTCATTCAAAATTTGGCATTTTATACCAGAGATGATCGGCAAAAATATAAAAAATGGGTGGCTTCCTTTTTTTTTTTTTTTATAGTATAATTCTTATTTATATGAATTATAGTGACTTTTATGATTAATCTATTTAGAATATAAATTATAACTTTTGGTTGATAAAATATTAGTCAAATTTGGGAGAACCTTTCAAACTTAGTAGAATTATAAGGTTGAATATAATAAATAATGATATTTAGGTAGAATTTTTATATTTCATTTGTCAGTGATTTTAAGAAATATCTTTTAACATACTCATTCCATTAATTTTATTTGATGTCCACCATGTTAATTCATCTATTTGCTCCTCTACCAATGATGAATATGAACCGAAATAAGGGTGAACTTTTCCTCCTTGTCCCTAATCCATGAGAATGGAAACATTGTTTACCCACCCATAAGCACGCATTCGGTCCTAGCTATGTTGGAATTCGGTACTGTACAAGGCATTTACACTAAGTGTACAATGCAAATGTGCTAACTGTACAAGTGTGTACAAGGGTACCTATCTTGAAGGATTTAAACTGCTTGGAAAAATTGCTTTCTCACTTCGTTTTTCTAAGGGGAACATAGGACATAGTGATTCCTCAATTCCCTACGTACACATTCATTGTAATGTGGTTGCACACTTATGATGAATAGGAACCTAAATTGGGTTTGATTTGCCCCATTTCCACTCAGCCATGGCATTGGAATGTGGTTAGCCCGCCCATATTAACTCGTTAAGTTGTAGCTAGGTCGAATTCCTGCAACTGTACAAGGCATTTACACCAAGTGTACAAAGATAATGTACTAAATGTATAAGGGTGTACAAGGGAGGGTATCTGTTCACTTGTTTTGTTTGTCAGAGGGATTTATCAGCATCAATGCAAAATTGTGTGGACAGTATGGAGTGATGGATAATGAGACAAATGAAACAAGTACATCACCGTATGTTGAGTCGTTTTTCCTTTTCACTTCCAGATGAAGCAAATAAAGAATGTGCTATCCTGAAACTGGGTGATTTTCCATTTATATGTCGAGCTTCGTTGATTCATATTAAATTAAAATGACTACTTTTTAATTGTTTACAAAGCTCTTTTTTAAAAGTGCCTCCCGCGCCTCATTTTTTCATGTTTTTCCACTAGTTCTTCAAGGTTTGTGCCGTTTCATTTGCCCACAAGAGATTTTTGACGGCTTTGCAGCCTTTTGAGTGCTTCAGATTCGTTTTTGGGAGCAGATGGAAGGTTGCTCATGACACCTATTTGAAGTTCAAATGATCGGTTTAAAAGGAAATGTGGAATTTATAATGTTTAAAAATGGATGCCAAGGGACGGTTTTAATTTTCGCAGTGGAGAGGCGATTTCACAACAGAGAGGCATTTTCGCAATGGAGGGGCATTTTCGCAGCCCATTTCACAGCTGCGAAATGAGGGGGGAGGCTGCGAAATGGCACTCATGTGCAGCTACGAAACCCTCTGCGAAATGGGTCTTTGGCTGCGAAAATTGGAGTTTTAAAGCTTTGGGGATTTCGCAGCCCATTTCGCAGCTGCGAAATGAGGGGGGAGGGGGGGGGGGGGGCTGCGAAATGGCACTCATGTGCCAAGGGGTGGTTTCGCAGCTACGAAAAATTTCGCAGAGAGGGGGCATGGGGCTGCGAAATCATTTCGCAGCCAAGGCCTGATTTCGCAGTGTGCTTCTTGGGGCTGCGAAAGGCCATTTTTGCAAGGGCTTCCTTTGGGCTGCAAAATCTCGCAGGCCATGAATTTTCCCTTGTTTTTGAACTTTTTTTTACTCCAAGCGACCTTCCTTTAATTTCTTTGCAATTCCTCCTAAATTAGATCATTCAAAAAGATTAAGTTACATATAAATAACACAACTTAAGACCAAAATTAAAATCAAAATAATTAATAAAGCTTTTAAATTAACAAAATTAAACAAAAAATATGGACTTTGGTGAAACCAAGTCCATCTAACTCTTTTCTGATTAGGCTTTCTGTGGCTCAAGGAGGTTGATTTCCTCATTTTCTTACTTGAATGGCTCAATGAATGGCTTGAAACGATGACCATTGACCTTAAAGGTGTCAGTGCTATTGGAATTCAGTAATTCCACCACTCCATTTAAGTGCACTTGGTGAATAATGAAAGAGCCTCCTCTTCCAACCTTATAGCGGTCGAGGGTGACAACTACACTCTCTCTCATCCAGTAGCCTCCTCTGTTCGGTTGAGGTTCATCCCCGCTATCTACACCTAAAATTAGATGGCCGGGAAGGACGAGATCGATAGTAACAAAATTGACATAGAGGATTAGGGCATTCTTTGGCCTACAGCGAGAGATGAAAACGGGGAAGATGAAAGCGCCTACTGCAAACTAAAATTTGGGAAAATGGAATTCCAACGTGGAATTTTTTTTTTTTTAAAGCCACCAAAGGGCATTTTCGACAAATTAAATATTGCATATCCTTCTTATCAATTTTCAGGTTTTCTTTGGGTGTTGGGCTTAATTATGTGAGATATATGGACCATTTCTTAATTTTTGGGCCCAGCTGGGCCCAAAACACAATTTTCCCATTATTATATAGACAACTTATTGTAGACCACCTATTTGGAAGGCTTTTATTTTTATTTTTATTTTGAGAGGATGTTGGTTTCTACGTGGAGAATGCATGTGCAAGGAGACCATATAAAGCTCATAGCAAGGAGGTTTCCTTTGCTTGTTGGTCAAATAAGAGAGAAGTGGTAGGTGGAATTGAACATGAGTGTCTAGTCCTGTAGGAATGAGTGACTACTCTTGAAAGATTAGGTGAAATGATGAAATTGTGATATTTTAATTTAAATGATGTTTGGGTATCAGTAGGATACTCCACCTTTCCTTTAGTGCACGACCTCCATGCCCACCTTATATGCGCACTTGCTCTCAATGTAATAATTATGAAAAAATTAAAATTAAATATATAATTTATATATTATTAAAATTAAAAATAACTATAAAAATAAAAATAATTATAAAAAAATTAAAATATATAAATAAATTAATAATTAATTATATTATTTTTTATATTTGAGATTATCAAAGTAAATTATTTTATTGAAAAAATATGTATAATATTTAAATGTGAGCATGTTAAAAATAAAAGGAAATTTTATTATTTTAAAATATGTTATATTTTTATTTAATATTATAAATATTTTTAGAAAAGTAAAGTGGTATTGTAGACCACCAAAAGGTGGCTTTGCTTTATTTGGTTTTTTTAAGGCCTCATTAACGTTTTTGCCATGGAGAGAGAGGGAGTTTTGGGCAGACATGAGGGGCCTTAATAAAGCTCTCCCACTTTGACCTTGGCTTCACGTCACCACCATGCTGAAAGGACCACCTCCAGCTTAGAGGAATGGGAAGGTATGGGTAGAGAGGTTTTTGGGGAAGGGGAAAAACGGAGGAGGCTGAGAGAGGTTTGGGGCATTTTTGAGAGAGGGAGAAGGGTGAGAAGGGAAGAAAGAGAGAGTCGGGATTGAGGGGGGTTTTTCAATGAGTTTTGAGAAGAGATTGCGAGAAAGGGAGCTCAGAGTAGAGCTGATTCTTAGGTCCATTTTTTAGAGAGAAAGCGACGGTTGGTGCTAGAAAAGGGAGCTCATAATATTTGAATTGTTTCGTATTAATTTGTAGTTGTTTAGAGTTTCCTTTGGAAAGTTATTAGTTCTTAGGGCTTTAGTTTACGTTTTAAAATATATGAATAATTTATATGGCCATGGAATACTTTCAACATGTTAGTGGTTTGTTTTATGGAATAAAATATATATATATATATATATATATATATAATTTCAAGTTGACAGGGTCAGACATGTTTTAAATTTAAAATTAAACAATTGGAAGCTAATATCAATGTAGGTTTATAATATCCATGCTAGTTTATGTAAAATTATTTGTTGGTAACTTTGAATATTCATGCCATTTTTTTTATTATTTGTTGTTGGATTTTGAAATTCCATGTTTATCTATACTATCCTTGGAATTATCAGTTCTTATTTTATTGATTCATGTTAATTTTTATAACTTTTTAAAATTTTAGTTGCTATTTAAAATATCCATGTTAGTTTATATTACCCATAAAATTATTAATTGTTATTCTAGTTGATCCATGTTAATATTTTTGTGTTCTCAATCATTCATCTTATGTAGATTACGTGTGTTTCATAATTTATTATATTAATTTAATTGGTTTCATACTATTATTTTCATACTCCAAGTTTATTATTTTAATTTAGGATTTAATATCAATTTAGTGGATGTATATAATTTGGTTAATTTCATGTTATTGTTTACTTGTTTTAAAGTTTGCTAATTTTAGTTTTGAAGCATCAATATTTAATTTGTAGTTGTTTATATATATAACTTTAATTAAATTGGTGCCATATTTTGCATGTTTTCACTTTTGTAGTTTTAGTTGTAATCTGTTGATTAATGTGGAAAAGTTAGAATTAGTTTGGCTTTGTTTGATCCATAAAGAGGACTGCCAACATTTTAAATGAATGATTATTATAATTTTATCGAACATCCAAAGTACATTAATTTGATTATTTAAGGAATTATTGATGCATGGTGGTCATTGTATTTCGTGTGGGATTTATATTATAATGTGCGGCCATAACATGTTCAGTTTCATGAATTATATTATTTCTATTATTTATTGGGCTATTACATTATTTTAGGTTTAAGTTTAATTCTAGGGTATTACATTATTTCTATTATTTAATAAGTTTTTTTTAAACTTCTTTTAATTTTAAATAAAAATTTTCAATATTTCCTTAATTTAGAATAGTTTTCCCAACTCTCACCTACCATTAATAAACATGAATAAATCTTCTCATTTTCCTTGATTTAAAATAATTTTCTCAATATTATTCATGATTCAAAATTTCTCAATTTTCAAATCTGTCTCTGCCTAAGTGTGGCCTCCTAAGGTGGTCCCTACGGCTAAAAAAAAAACTAAGAGGAAAAAAATTTCCCTGACTGTTGGCCCAAAGGAGCTAAAAATGAGGCCCCCCCAATGAGGTCCCTAAAATGCAACTGACTAAAACTATAGAAAGGTCCAAATGGGCCCAACCCACTCTTGGAAAATGAGGAGTTATTTGAAAACTCAAGGTGTTTGAGAAAATGATTTTAAAAATCATAAAAAATGCATGCCAAGAAGAAAATATGAAAATATGGCAGCATGAATTTTATTAAATCTGGAATTTTATTCGCCTATGGAAAATTTCCAAGGAGGAAATTTTGAAAAGAGAATATAACAAAATAAAACTCACCTTGGGAGGAGGCCATGCATGGAATAGGTGGATGTCCATGCAGGAAAAGGGCCCACGTCCATGAGAGATGGTATGGGAAAGTTGGACATGAAATGCCAAGTATGAAGAAGATCCAAGCATGAGGTGCAAAAGGAGAGTAGCCCAAATAAAAGCTCAAATGAGCCTGCTCTCTTTAAAAAAAGGGCCAAGCCCACCAAAGACAGCCCAAAAAGAAAGAGGGCCCAAGGGGTGGTCTACAAATATATTAAATTTAAATACATTTTAATATTATATAATATTATTCAATCTATTTTTAGTAATATATCCTAATAAAAACATAAAATAATATTTAAAAATGTAATATTATTTTTGGATCATATAACATTAATTGAAAAGTATTTAATGTAACAAAATATTACAATTACAAAAGTGTAACTATGTCATACACATATTTAATTAAACAAAATTTTAAAAACTCACTATATAGAAGACTAATCAATGCAAAGGAATTTTACATATTAAAATCTCATATCAAATTGTCATCCAATTTAATGACTCGAGTAGAAAATTCATACTACATATATGGATTGTAATATATTAAATTTAAATATATTTTAATATTATATAATATTGTTCAATCTAATTTTAGTAATATATCCTAATAAAAATATAAAATAATATATAAAAATAAAAATATCATGTTGTTGCAAAATAACCATAAGTGGCAAATTTTGTGTCTAAATTTCTATATCATTTTTTACTAACAAAAAATTCAACAAAATATTTCATCGTCAAAATATATATCTTGAAAAAAAAAAATCATCCTTAAATGTCTACTTTCATAGCCAAATTTTGTATGAATAACTTACTTATGTGAATGTCTTCATATTAGTATATTTGGCGACAAAAGCTATATTTTTGTCTCTAAATCTCTATAACATTTTTAGTAACAAAACATTAAATAAATTATTTCATCGCCAAAATATATATCTTGCAACAAAAAAAAAAATCATCCCTAAATGTCTACTTTCGTCGCAAAATTGATTATGAACAACTTATTTTTTTTTAAAGTTTGCATATTAATATAATTGGAAACAAAAAGATACATTTTTCGTCTCTAAAACTATGTATATAAAAATATTGAGACAATTTTTAAATTTCGTCGCTAATTGATACATTTAGGAACAATTTTTTTTCCCAATCTAAAAATTTTGTCGCTAATTATTCTATTTCTTGTACTGTCTGCTATATTGAAGTAGAGATACGTGGGCGAGCAAACGAAAAGTAGTACGATAAGAAGGGGTCATAAATAAGGGATGCTTATGTATGGTTGTGAAAACATCATTGTACAACAAATAAAACCAACAATTAATAATTAATATAAATTAAAACAATAAATAAAAATTAATATATGAATAATCTTACTCATGAAATGCTCGTGGATCCCTTAAAACATCAATAAGCAATTTGAGATAATTAGTTTGATTCATTTCGAGCCCATAGCAATCGTTCAAAAAGTTGTGCAAGACATGTGCAATATTATTATGGATAAACTGAAGATCTAGTCCCATATTGTAATCACATGACCTTGTGATTTTCCCTTTACCGTTCACCACTGCTACATTATCCATACCAAATCCATCTTCCAGCTTCTTTGATGACACCAAGTATTGAATAGCTTCAAACATGTCAATGGATAGGAAATATTAACTAAATAAAAATATATAAATTAAAAAAAACATTAAAAGTAAATAAAATATTTATTAAAAAAATACCGTAGAATTGATATCAAGTTTGTGTTCGATTACAAGTTTGTCTTGTCGCATCCAATCTTGTAGGCTGATGTGGAGTTAAAAAACAATTATACGTTGTGCAGATTTTATATAACTATGATAGCCAGCTAACACATACTGCTTATCCAAAGTTCCCGTAGTATCATAGGAAGGAAATTCTCTGTCGTTTGGATGCACCATTTTCAAAGTCACCAACCTAAAATAGTTTCATTTTGCTTCTGCTTCATATATATTGTGTTTAATATGTTTGACATTATAGTAGCTGATAGTGCTATAGACGTTAAACTTGTCATTAATATCAATCATTCGTAAAAAAATATATACTAATTTTTTTCACAATCTATCCACCGCACATTGAGACTCTCAATGTGTTAGAAAAGTTAATAAAAAAAAATGGCATAAGTATGTTGAATGCAACACTTTCTATTAATCAAATTTATGTGAAATGATAGTACCATGTGGAATACCATCCCAAAAATTATGGGTCTTCCAAAGGTTTGAGTGGAGATTGACTTAGGTACTCTCACAAGATCTTAGGATTGCTCATGCACTATGTTATAAGCACACACACTTTGGTCTTGCATTTGTGTGGGTGATGAATTTGGCAAAACAATGCCTAGTCATAATCAACATGCAAAAACTTGTCTTCCAACTTTGTCTTCATCTCAACCCATATATTGATTCATGGACCTCCCATTCTTTCATGAGAGAAAACTTGAAATAGGCAAAACAACAAGGTATAGGGAATGATGTGCATCTGAAGCCACTCAACCAACACAGCAGACTCACTCAACATTGCTAATCGCATAATTAATCAATAAGATTAAGCCAAATGCTTGATTGGAATCGATAAATCACTATACTCTAAGATCAAAGTTGAAAACTTGCAAATAACTTTTCTATTTGTTTTCAAACATATATTATTTTTTTCATTTATTCTCATTAAAATTTATAAAATATTACGAGAAGCATTGACTTCAAAAATTTCCCACATATTTGGCTAACATTTTAACAAAATACAACTTAGTCTATAAAATCAACTAATCTACTTCCTAAAATAAGGAAATTTATTACAAGATATACCAAATAGGGTACAACTTTCATATGTTTATATATGTACTTGACTAACCATTTCATCTTGGTTTCCATTTGGCAATGACATGGCTGCCATTTTGGCACTACATATATTATACCAAATATTTTAAGATGTAGATTGTTTCAAAATAAACTTCTAACTTTAACTTATGTTGTAGGTGCTTCAAGTAAGCTATAAGCAAGAAAAACTACAATTGTCACTCATATCCCCAACCAAAAGCAATATAAAACATATGTACTAAAATAATTACTTTGGAAAAAATATCAATCACATAACTCAAAGTCGAAGAAATCACACTCAGAAATGCACACCTTTTCACAGAGGTCACAAGATCACCATATGAACTGAACTATTACCTGGATCAAGGGCTCCACTTGCCCAACTAACAAGTACCAATAAACATACGATAACCCATCACTCCATTGAGTCATTAATCACATAAAAAAACAAGCTAAAACATTGATAAGCACCAGAATAACATCCCACTCATTCCACGAAATCATTATTACTTAAAAAGACTAGAACAATGATCAATTTAATTAAGTGATCACAAGTCAAAGAGCAATAAGATAACACTTCCAAACATGAACTAGGCTCTTCATAATACCATCCATGTTAGTCCAGAAAATTTACTGAGGGAGATCTTATAGCTCCTGCACAGCAAGATATACATATAAGAATGGAAGGAAACTGCCAAGTAAGAGACCCTTGGCAAAGACGAGATCTAGCATACAGTGCAATCATATGTAAAGACTTGGAATTTTCAGAGTATTAAGGAAAACAGAAATCTGCCTTAAAGATTAATGAGAGAAACTTTGATGTAATGATATGTTCTACACTTACGTAAGAGGTACATGTTTAGAAAGAACTCTAAGTTAAACCCAATCAACTTTAAGATACAAAGGTATGGATGATAGATGGTGACAATATGAAGAATTACAATAGTAATTTTGACATATCGACAAACTTCATCTTTAATAGTACTGGGACTGTAATGGCAAATCAATCCATGTCATCAAATAAAGCCAAAAGAGCAGTTTCCAGTCAATCGATTTAAAATAGCAAACTTGGTAATGAGTTGGAAAGTCCAAGATGCAGATTTTATGGGAGAGCAAACATGGGCATTGAATTTGGCGGCACCCACAAAAAAAACATGTACCATCAGTTGGGATAAAGAGATAAATAAAGAGTGAATAATAGTTACAATCTTACAAAGCAAGAAAAAAGCTTTTTTTTTTGCAAATAAAAAGAAAATGACTTTTACTATTAAGCTAAAATCATGCAAGAGTAGCCAAATCTTCCACAAAAGGAAATAGTTAGGATCTTTGAACTGGAAGTAAAAGGGCTTCATATTTGGTCACACTTAACAAAGAACTTTTGAATTATGAAGGAAAAAAATGCATCTTGACTCTTAAGGACAACAACCTCACAATCATATAGGAGTTGCATAAGAAAACATGTGCCTATAAACAAAAATTAATGGTGTGAGGTATATAAGCCCTTGTCATCCATGGATCAAATTCATCAATAACTTATGACAATTTCAAACTACTACTCTCTTTAGTAATAAGATTCCTTCTCCTCATTTTCCTATGCCCATTAGGTTCCATGTCCTAGCAACCAGAAAAGGATAAGTTTCTCATTATAATCATGAATGATAATTAGAATCATTCGAGAAAATGATGAATAAAAAATATAACCACATGTGTTCCTGAGGGGGGAGTTTATCCTTGATTGCCCAACAACAAAATCAATAGAAGCAAGTAGAAAATAAACCAAATTGCAAAGTTCATAGGACTCGCACAGTAGCAAATCAGGACCTAGAAGGCTGCGTACCAACAGGCCACATCCTTTTCTAGGCAGATGAGAATAAGCAAAAACAGAACCTTAAAGAGAACAATTGTCCTTGTTCATTTGAAATGAATGAAGAGAAGATGATAAAGATACCTATTGTGCTATATGTAATGGCAGGATCCAAAATAACAAGGAATTACTTCAAACAACTTCTACAATATAATCTAACTCTCTTGAAACCCTCCATCCAAAACTGCTAATACAAGATATTAGCAGAAACAAAAGGCTAAGCAAAATGAATTCCGGTAAAATTCTCCTAGTGTGTGGCTTTCATTCCCATGAAGATGAAAGTTCAATCCAACATGGAATTACTAAAAATCATGAAGTACATAGAATGCAAAGTGTTCAGGAAATAGAGGAAAAATGACCACGTATAACTAACTGCACACGTGGAACAAATGAAGTTCCAAAACCATTCTTATTTCCAAAATATGATTAGATAACTCGTTGAGATGAAACTCTAAGATACCACCATCTTCAGACACCCGCGATAAGAAGTTAAATTTAAGAAATGTGTGGATTTAGGAATAAAATTGCTACCATAAGCTTCTTGCTAATGACTTCACATAATGCAGTGTTCTATGATAAGTTAGAATAGAAATCTAGTAAGTGTAAAGTTTTGGGATTTACAACAAAATAATACACAAGTAACACCACTAAATAAGAAGATAATTGGAATATGCATCACAATATTTTAATGTTTTTTTATAAAGTATTAATTCAAACAGTTGAATTTTACTTACATACGCATAACAGAATCAAAAGAAAAAAACTGGCATAAGTATATTGAATGCAACACTTACTATTAATCAAATTTATGTGAAATGCTAGTAGCATATGGAATACCATCCCAAGAAAACCAGGCCAAAGAAGGTTCAATTCTTCATCTAAAACTTGAGCATTTCCCAACATTACATAAACACATATATATTTTATATTTATAAAACTAAATAATATATAAATAAAATAGAAATTAATTAAACTTACCATGGCATCATGAGCTACAAGATTTCCCATGAAGACAAAAAATAACCAAGGGTAATTTGAATAATGAGAACTTGGCAATGCCAAATCCCTTTTCAATTCTTGGCTATAATTTGTCCTATTATTTATTTTTTCCAACCCCACTTAGGTTTCCATTGAAAAAAAGGAAAGGGCTAAAATAAACCCAATGAGGAATTATCTTGCTTTTAAAAGGGAAAAAAATATTGTTTTTTTGCCAAAAGGGTCCTCCCAAAAAAAGGGCTAAAAAACATTTCTCTTTTTTTCC
>JBAPGN010000347.1:0-18002 GCA_037355405.1 Vitis amurensis | reverse complement strand
ATAAATAAAAAATGGCATAAGTATGTTTAATGAAACACTTTCTATTAATCAAATTTATGTGAAATGATAGTACCATATGGAATACCATCCCAAAAAAAACCTAGCAAAAGAAGGTTTAACTATTCGTCTAAAACTTGAGCATTTCCCTACATTACATAAACATATATATCTTTTAGATTTATAAATAAAAAAAAAATAATGTACAAATAAAACAAAAATAAATTAAACTTGCCACGACATCATGACCTACAAGATTTCGCATGAAAACAAAAAATGACCAAGGGTAATTTGAATAATGAGAACTTGGTCATGCCAAAACCCTTTTTAATTATTGGCTATAATATGGTCTATTATTATTTTTAACCCATTAGGTCCATCAAAAACTAATACATGGATATCCTGCAAAAATATTTGCCAAAGTCCTCCTAAAGGCCAACAGGTTTGATGATCTGTTGTATTGAAGTAAAGATACGTGGGCGAGCAAATGAAAAGTAGTACGACAAGAAGGGGTCATAAATAGGGGATGCTTATGTATGGTCGTAAATAGCTTCAAACATGTCATCAGATAGGAAATAATAACTAAATAAAAATATATAAAATAAAAAAACATTAAAAACTAAATAAAATATTTATTACAAAAATACCGTAGAATTGATATCAATTTTTGCTTAAGTCTATGTTCGATTACAAGTTTGTGTTGTCGTATCCAATCTTGTAGGCTGATATGGAGTTAAAAAACAATTATACATTGTCCAAATTTTACAAAATTATGATAGCTAGCTAACACATATTGCTTATCCAAAGTTCCTGCAATATCATAGGAACGAAATTCTCTGTCGTTTAGATGCACTGTTTTCATAGTCACCAACCTAAAATAGTTTCCTTTTGCTTCTGCTTCATATATATTGTCTTTAATATGTATGACATTATAGTAGCTTATAGTGCTATAGACGTTAAACATGTCATTAATATCAATCATTCATTAAAAAAATAAATACTAATTTTTGTCACAATCTATCCACTACACATTGAGAGTCTCAAGGTGTTAGAAAAGTTAAAAAAAAAAAGGCATAAGTATGTTGAATGCAACACTTGTATTAATCAAATTTATGCGAAATGATGGTACCATATGGAATGCCATCCCAAAAATCCCAAGCAAAAGAAGGTAAACTTATAAAAAAAAATAATGTATAAATAAAACAGAAATAAATTAAACTTGCCATGGCATCATGAGCTACAAGATTTCGCATCAAAACAAAATATGACCAAGGGTAATTTGAATAATGCGAACTTGGCCATACCAAAACCCTTTCAATTCTTGGCTATAATTTGGTCTATTACTATTTTTAACCCATTGGATCCTTGAAAAACTAATACATAGATATGCTTCAGAAATATTTGCCAAAGTCTTCCTAAAGGCCAACATGTTTGATGATCTGCTTTATTGAAGTAGAGATACGTGGGCGAGCAAACGAAAAGTAGTATGACAAGAAGGGGTCACAACTAAGGGGTGCTTATGTATGGTCTTGAAAACATCATTGTACAACAAATAAACCAACAATTAATGATTAATATAAATTAAAACAATAAATAAAAATTAATATATGAATAATTTTACTCAAGAAATGCTCGTGGATCCCTCAAAACATCAGTAAGCAATCTGAAATCATTAGTTTGATTCATTTCGAGCCCATAGCAGTTGTTCAAAATGTCATGTAACACACGTGCAATATTATTATGGATAAACTGAAGATCTAGTCCCAAATTGTCATCACATAATCTTGTCATTTTCCCTCTACCGTTCACCACTGCTACATTATCCATACCAAATTCATCTTCCAGCTTGTTTGATGATACCCAATATTGAATAGCTTCAAACGTGTTACATGATAGGAAATATTAACTAAATAAAAATATTTAAAATAAAAAAATGTTAAAAAGAAAATAAAATATTTATTACAAAAATATCGTAGAATTGATATCAATTCTTGGTTAAGTCTATGTCCGATTACAAGTTCGTGTTGTCGTATCCAATGTTGTAGGCTGATATGGAGTTAAAAAACAATTATACATTGTCCAGATTTTACAAAACTATGATAGCCAACTAACACATACTGCTTATCCAAATTTCCCGCAATGTCATTGGGACGAAATTCTCTGTTATTTGGATGCACCGTTTTCGAAGTCAACAACCTAAAATAGTTTCCTTTTGCTTCTCCTTCATATATATTGTCTTTAATATGTTTGAAATTATAGTAGCTGATAGTGCTACGAACGTTAAACCTGTCACTAATATCACTAATTCGTAAAAAAATATATAGTAAATTTTTTCAGGATCTATCCACTACACATTGATACTCTCAAGGTGTTAGAAAAGTTAATAAAAAAACATGGCATAAGTATGTTGAATGCAACACTTTCTATCAATAAATTTATGTGATATGATAGTGCCATATGGAATGCCATCCCAAAAAAACCAAGCAAAAGAAGGTTTAACTCTTCCTCTAAAACTTGAGCATTTCCCTACATTACATAATCACATATCTCTATTAGATTTATAAAAAAAAAATGTATAAATAAAACAGAAATAAATTAAAGTTGCCACGACATCAGGAGCTACCAGATTTCCCATGAAAACAAAAAATGACCAACGACAATTTGAATAACGAGAACTTGGCCATGCCAAAACCCTTGTCAATTCTTGGCTATACTTTAGTCTATTCTTATTTTTAACCCATTGGGTCCATGAAGAGCTAATACATGGATATCTTGTAGAAATATGTGCCAAAGTCCTCCTAAAGGCTAACACATTTGATGATATGTAATATTGAAGTAGAGATACGTGAGCGAGCAAATGAAAAGTATTATGACAACAAGGGGTCATAAATAAGGAATGCTTATGTATGGTCGTGAAAATATCATTTTACAACAAATAAAACCAAAAATTAATAATTAATATGAATTGAAAGAATAAATAAAAATTAATATATGACTAATCTTACTAATGAAATGCTCATGGATCCCTTAAAACATCAATAAGCAATCTGAAATCATTAGTTTGATTCATTTCGAGCCCATACGAGTTGTTCAAAATGTCGTGTAACACACGTGCAATATTATTATGGATAAACTGAAGATCTAGTCCCATATTGTCATCACATAATCTTGTAATTTTCCCTCTACCATTCACAACTGCTACATTATCCATACCATATTCATCTTCCAGCTTCTTTGATGAGACAAAGTATTGAATAACTTCAAACATGTTACCAGATAGGAAATATTAACTAAATAAAAATATGTAAAATAAAAAAACATTAAAAAGTAAATAAAATATTTATTACAACAATACCGTAGAATTGATATCAATTCTTGCTTAAGTCTCTGTCTGATTAGAAGTTGGTGTTGTTGCATCCAATATTGTTGGCTGATGTGGAGTTAAAAAAAAATTATACGTTGTCCAGATTTTACAAAACCATGATGGCCAGCTAACACATACTGCTTATCCAAAGTTCCCGCAATATCATAGGGACGAAATTCTCTGTTATTTGGATGCACCGTTTTCAAAGTTACTAACCTAAAATAGTTTCCTTTTGCTTCTGCTTCATATATACTGTCTTTAATATGTTTGACATTATAGTAGCTGATAGTGCTACGGACGTTAAACCTGTCATTAATATAATTAATTCCTAAAAAAAATATACAGTAATTTTTTTCACAATCTATCCACTGCACATTGAGACTCTCAATGTGTTAGAAAAGTTAATAAAAAAATAAAAAATGGTATAAGTATGTTGTATGTAACACTTACTCTCAATCAAATTTATGGGAAATGCTAGTAGCATATCGAATACCATCCCAAGAAAACCAAGCCAAAGAAGGTTTAACTCTTTGTCTAAAACTTGAGCATTTCCCTATACTACATTAGCACATACATCTTTTAGATTTATAAAAAAATAATAATAATGTATAAATAAATCAGAAATAAATTAAAATTGTCACGACATCATGAGCTACAAGATTCACCATGAAGAAAAAAAATGACCAACGGTAATTTGAATAATGAGAACTTGGTCATGCCAAAACCCTTTTCAGTTCTTGGCTATAATTTGGCCTATTATTATTTTTCACCCATTTGGTCCATGAAGAGCTAATACATGGATATCCTGCAGAAATATGTTTTAAAGTCCTCCTAAAGGCCAACACGTTTGATGATATGCTATATTGAAGTAGAGATACGTGGGCGAGCAAACAAAAAGTAGTACGACAAGAAGGGGTGATAAATAAGGGATGCTTATGTATGGTCGTGAAAACATCAATGTACAACAAATCAAACGAACAATTAATAATTAATATAAATTAAAACAATAAATAACAATTAATATATGAATAATCTTACTCATCAAATGGTCATGGATCCCTTAAAACATCAATAAGCAATCTAAAATCCTTAGTTTGATTCATTTTGAGCCCACAATAGTTGTTCAAAATGACGTGCAACACACGTGCAATATTATTATGGATAAACTGAAGATCCAGTCCCATATTGTCATCACATAATCTTGTGATTTTCCTTCTACCGTATACCACTTCTACCTTATCCATACCAAATTCATCTCCTAGCTTCTTTGATGACACAAAGTATTGAATAGCTTCAAACATGTTACTGGATAGGAAATAATAACTAAATAAAAACATATAAAATAAAAAAACGTTAAAAAGTAAATAAAATATTTATTACAAAAATACAGTAGAATTGATATCAATTCTTGGTTAAGTCTATGTCCGATTACAAGTTGGTGCTATCGTATCCAATCTTGTAGGCTGATGTGGAGTTAAAAAAATATTATACGTTGTCCAAATTTTACAAAACTATGATTACCAGCCAACACATACTGCTTATCTAAAATTTCCGCAATATCATAGGACCGAAATTCTCTGTTATTTGGATGCACCGTTTTCAAAGTCACCAACCTAAAATAGTTTCCTTTTGCTTCTGCATCATTTATATTTTCTTTAATATGTTTGACATTATAGTAGTTGATAGTGCTACGGACGTTAAACCTTTCATTAATATCAATAATTCATAAAAATATAAATAGTAATTTTTTTCACAATCTATCCACTGCACATTGAGACTCTCAATGTGTTAGAAAAGTTAATTAAAAAAAAAATGGCATAAGTATGTTTGTAGACCCCCATGTGGGGCTTGATTTGCTGCAGCATATTTGGCCATGTGTCACTCTCAGGTTGGCTATTAGTGGAATCAGATAGTGGATTTGGAGGGTGAATAGGAGAGCGACACCTGTAAAGATGAGGAAGATTCTAGAAGAATGAGCATGCTTTCTGTTATGGAGGGATAGCCAGCTGTATGCAAAGGGAGAGGAGTGAAGGTTGGCAGCTGCAGGGTACCGGGGCTGCTGGCAGGAGCTCTCTGAGCAGGCCGTTAGAGATATTTTGGGAAAGAGAACTTTGGAGAGGGGAGGAAGCTAGGAAATGCAAGAGGAGGTCGTTTGGGCAGGGAGAGGGCAAGCTGGTTACTGAGAGAGACGAGGGAGAGAAAATAGAGAAAAATCAGAGGATGAGAGAGAGGTAACTGGAGGGAGTATGTTTGTTTGAGAGTGGTGGACAACTTGAGGAAAGGAGGAGCCGAGAGTGAAGGAGAGAGATAGAGTTGAAGAGGCGAGAGGAGGAACAACTCAAGAACTTTGAAAGAGCATCTCCAGGTACATTGGTGGTAATCTCTTGGACTATTCTCACTCACTCTGTTTTCTTTCTATCTTCCATTTTCTCTTGCTGTCTCTGTTTTCCTTTCTGATCCTTGGTTGGTTGTTCGGGTATAAGTGTGATGCTGTATTACTTTCCTCTGTATTTTTGCTTATTTGGATATGGCTCATTCCCCTTATGGTATTTATTTTAAACTCTCCTGATGCACCACTGGCCAGAACCCCTGGATCTGAATATGAAAGGGGATCCCACTTATACTTTGCTCACTCTGTTTTGCTCTGTTCTGAGCACGTTATATCCCATTTTTTCTTTTTTCATACTTCTTTACTTCTAGCACCCCAATCCATATCCCTTTTCATGGCTCACAATTCTGGGTTTATTCCGAATGATTTGGCTGTGTATATTCTGATCTGGGCTCGAGGAGAGATGGCTATGTATTTCGGCTCGCCATCATAGATTCATGGTTCCCAGTGGACGAGATGCATATGGCTCTCAGGGTGCCAAATGAGCTCAATAGCGAGCAGCCAACAGGATCAATCATGCCACAGCCAAGCCCAAGCCAATGCATTCATTAAGAGTTTGATGCCGGTGCACCGCTATTGGTCCATAAGGGAGGATGACAAGTGCAGGTCAATTAAGTTTGCTGTTGACTGGGGCAACCGCCATAAGCAGAAGGCACTGTCCATGGGGAAGGCAGCCAGTGATTTTATCTAAGAGGACTTGAAGATGGACAAACTACATGTTTCATCTTTTAAACGAATATGCTAAGCTGTTGAAGTTCAAGCCCACTATGCCTGAAAAAGCTGTGGAGTTATATTTTCGAACGATGGACCAAGGCATGTCTTTAATGTTAATGACGTGATCAGGACTGTGCGCGCCATGTCTATAACTCAGCTGTCCTCAAACGACGCCGACGGCGAAACACCTCCGCCACCTCAGCAATCATTTCCATCTGCTGCTGCCCTAAGCTTCATCTTTCATCAACAAGAACATGATCCAGCTTCTGTTCATCGTCACCTTTGCCGAAATGGTTCCCATCATGAGCCAGAAGTTTGCTGGTACTGTCTTTATGGTGTTTATGTCCAGCGTTTATAGTATGATGAAGATCCGGAACCGTGTTAGCTTGGAGAAGGTACAATGCCAGTTAGCTTCAAAGTTCTTCATGATCCTATTCGGAAAACGGATACTCTTATTGCAGATTTCGGTGAGAGTGCAATTGGACGAGTGGCTCCAGTTGACTCTGGATTCTGGTGGATTCTTCTGCTTCGTGCCTATACAAAGTCCATTGGAGATTTATCTTTAGCTGAAGCACCAGAATGACCGAAACCGAGGGGAACGCCCATAGCAGCAGCATCATGGGTGACCGTGTTTGATGTGAGCTTCAATCATCTCCAAAGCTCACTGCCATCCGCCATCACCAGAATCTTGAGGAACTTGCTTCTCAGAACAAACTGGTGCAGCCACCAACAGTTTAAGAGACGCACTTAATTTGTCTCCTAGAGATATTGGCCAGCATGCCAGCAGGGTGTTTTTATTGCGATTGGATTTTCTGGGGGTCAGAGTCTTTCCATGGGCGGAAATGAGGCTTTAGCGTTTGATATGGGTTATGCTCACTGGCTTGATGAATATCAGCGGCTGATCAATGACCTGAGATCAGCTGTAAATTCTTACGCATTGCATACAGTTGAATGAATATGGTGCAACTTTTGCCATGGATGGTATGAAGAAGCTTCTGATGAAATTGGAAACTGATCTTGCAGTCACTTCAGACGGGAATTGCTTTAGTACAGGACACAGGCTATGGAGATCCTGAACAGAATGGGAAGAAATTACTGATATCAACCAAACTACTCCATTGTCTCATCCTCGCTCAGGGGCAGGGGCTTCCTCAGCTTCACCCAATCCAAGAGACTTCCATAAAGTTATGCATGCTGAATTATATCGAGGAAATAACAGTCAGACATCAGATGGTGCCCTTCATTGGAGCAGTTCATCCAACACTTTTGTGCCTCTGCTACCTGGGAATGAGGCCCCACAAGAACTCAGTTCTAACAGTGTGCCACTGGCAAGTGCATATGGTCTTGCCAGGGATAGGGATGGTCATTGGGCATGGGCAATTTGTCCTTGGTGTGTCACCATCTCCCAAATATCAGCACGCTGCAGTTTTTGTACATGCACAGCTCCATGTATCTGGAGGGGCACTTGGTGATGGCCACATGGTAGAAGACAGATCAAGTATTGCAGAGGTGCTGGGCTTCAAGCGGTTTCACTACTTGTCTGTTAACCTCAAACTCTACTGGATGATGACTATCCTTTTCAATGGATATGGGAGAAATGATCAAACTCCACTAAAACAAAACCAAAAGATCCCCAAAGCTCAACTGCCAGAAAAAGAGGAATAAAAATCTGTTTTATCAAAAGAGTGTTAGATACTGTTGCTGGCGTCTGGTGTGACACGAAGGCTATTGTTACAAGTGTAAGAGCAGGTGGGTACAGTGCTAATACAACTGGTGGAGACACTTCATTTGAATTGATTAAACGCTGTAGACATGCAGCTGCTGCAGTTGGTGATTTGGTCTCTGTTTATGGTGGATTACGTTGTGGAGTGTTGCTTGATGACCTGATTGTTGCTGAAAATTGTCATGCTGCTGAAACAACAAAGGATGCTTCTCCTACAACTGTTGCAGCTACCAAGCAAACTGGAAGATTCCCTGATATATGTTCTGGTCCAGAGAATCAGCTGATATCTTATGACACATCTGGTGTTATTAAGAAAGGACAAAAACTCGAAGTTCCGATTGGTTCTTGTGGAGAGCAGGATTCACTGACTTGCCCGCCACTACAAGAGAACAAAGAAGCTTCCTCCAGTCTGGAAATACGAGTCTACCACTGCCATCACTCTCGTGGTTTAGGCTAGGAATGGGAAGTCGACTTGTACCCAACTGCAGATCCATATGCCAAGCCTGTTTTCATGATTGAGAATATCGTTGAAGAGTCAGCAATTAGCCTCAGTCGGCATGATCCCATCCCATTCCATCATCTTTTGACTTAGAAAATAATCTTCCCAAACACCAATCTTGCAAATAGCTTTTCAATTTTGTTTTCCAAATAATTTTAACTCCTCCATCTTTCATCTTTAGCTTTTTCTTTAGGTTCCAAAAATCCACTTTTCAAATAAAATTCGCTGCCATTTTTCCTATTGGTCAGCAATTTTCACAACTCCTCTTTTTCAAAACGTTTTAAAATAAGCGTTAATTTAATTTTGTAATTCTAAGTGATAGAATTTACAAAATTAATTAGTGCAAAATAAATGGGCTTTGGTGGGGGCCCAACATATGAGATTTTATGATTGATGGATTGTTTGGTGGATTCGGTTGCCATACATGATTTATTCTGCTCTATGATATGCATGTGACTATTCCTTAATTGTGCACTAATCTCACTTCTTGATAGCGCATTGAAGATCGTTGCCCAGGTACGCATCTATTCTTATTCTGGTCTTGCTATACGCATGTTTTGATACTCATATGTGCATGATTGATTTGAGTATTTATTGATTTCCTCATCATTGCCACACCAACTTCATTCTATTAGTAGAGACCCGACTTTAGGGACTTAGAGGGGTGCTACGGTCCGTACCGTACCTTCCCGATAAGTAACCTGACCCCCGAACCCGATCCGGTTTTTCGCAGACCAACCTTTTCCAAAACAAGGAGTCACACTTAGGGTTTTTCTTTCTTATTTTGTTTACCCTTTAAAAATAAAACAAAAATAAGTGGCGACTCCAAGTCATTTTCAAATAATCAATAAAAATCAATTTTTCAAATAAAAATCGAGCTCGCCATCGAGTGGGAAACGCATTGAGCCGAAATGCGGGGTCCACAATGTTGTTTGTAACACTTACTCTTAATCAAATTTATGTGAAATGCTAGTAGAATATCGAATACCATCCCAAGAAAACCTAGCCAAAGAAGGTTTAACTCTTCGTCTAAAACTTGAGCATTTCCCTACATTACATTAACACATACATCTTTTCGATTTATAAAAAAAAAAAAGAATAATGTGTAAATAAAACAGAAATCAATTAAACTTGCCACGACATCATGAGCTACAAGATTCCCCATGAAGAAAAAAAATGACTAAGGGTAATTTGAATAATGAGAACTTGGGCAAGCCAAAACCCTTTTCAATTCTTGGTTATAATTTGGTGTATTATTATTTTTCATCCATTGGGTCCATGAAGAGCTAATACATGGATATCCTGCAGAAATATGTTCCAAAGTCCTCCTAAAGGCCCACACGTTTGATGATTTGCTATATTGAAGCAGAGATACATGAGCGAGCAAACGAAAAGTAGTACGACAAGAAGGGGTCATAAATAAGGGATGCTAATGTATGGTCATGAAAACATCATTGTACAACAAATAAAACCAACAATTAATAATTAATATAAATTAAAACAACAAATAAAGCATATTATATGAATAATCTTACTCATGAAATGCTCGTGGATCCCTTAAAACTTTAATAAGCAATTCGAAATCATTAGTTTGATTTATTTCGAGCCCATAGCAGATTTTCAAAATGTCGTGTAACACACGTGCAATATTATTATGGATAAACTTAAGATCTAGTCCCATATTGTCATCACATAATCTTGTGATTTCACTCTACCGTTCACCACTACTACATTATCCATACCAAATCCATCTTCCAGCTTCTTTGATGATACCAAGTATTGAATAGCTTCAAACATGTCACCGGATAGGAAATATTGACTAAATATAAATATATAAAAACAAAATTAAAAAGTAAATAAAATATGTATTACAAAAGTACTGTAGAATTTTACAAGTCGGTGTTGTCATATCCAATCTGGTAGGCTGATGTGGAGTTAAAAAAATATTATACGTTGTCCAAATTTTACAAAACTATGATTGCCAGCTAACACATACTGCTTATCCAAAGTTTTCACAATATCATACGAACGAAATTCTCTGTTATTTGGATGCACCATTTTCAAAGTCGACAACCTAAAATAGTTTCCTTTTACTTCTGCTTCATATATATTGTCTTTAATATGTTTGACATTATAGTAGCTGATAGTGCTACGAACGTTAAACCTGTCATTAATATCAATAATTTGTAAAGAAATATATAGTAATTTTTTTCACAATCTATCCACTGCACATTGAGACTCTCAATGTGTTAGAAAAGTTAATAAAAAATAAAAAATGACATAAGTAAGTTGTATGTAACACTTACTCTTAATCAAATTTATGTGAAATGCTAGTAGCATATCGAATACCATCCCAAGAAAACCTAGGCAAAGAAGGTTTAACTCTTCTTCTAAAACTTGAGCATTTCCCTATACTACATTAACACATACATCTTTTAGATTTATAAAAAAAAAATTAATGCATAAACAAATCAGAAATAAAGAAAAATTGCCCCGACATCATGAGCTACGAGATTCCCCAAGAAAAAAAAATGACCAAGGGTAATTTGAATAATGAGAACTTGGCCATGCCAAAACCCTTTTCAAATCTTGGCTATAATTTGGCCTATTATTATTTTTCACCCATTGGGTCCATGAAGAGCTAATACATGGATATCCTGCAGAAATATGTGTCAAAGTCCTCCTAAAGGCCAACACATTTGATGATATGCTATATTGAAGCAGAGATACGTGGGCGAGCAAACGAAAAGTAGCACGCCAAGACAGGGTCATGAATAAGGGATGCTTATGTATGGTCGTGAAAACACCGTTGTAAACCAAATAAAACCAACAATTAATAATTAATATAAATTAAAACAATAAATAAAAATTAATATATGAATAATCTTACTCATGAAATGCTCGTGGATCCCTTAAAATATCAATAAGCAATCTGAAATCATTAGTATGATTTATTTCGAGCCCATAATAGTTGTTCAAAATGTCTTGTAACACACGTGCAATATTATTATGGATGAACTGCAGATCTAGTCCCATATTGTCATCACATAATCTTGTAATTTTCCCTCTACCATTCACCACTGCTACATTATCCATACCAAATCCATCTTCCGGCTTCTTTCACGATACCAAGTATTGAATAGCTTCAAACATGTTTTCGGATAGGAAATATTAACTAAATAAAAATATATATAATGGAAAAAATTGTAAAGGAAATAAAATATGTATTACAAAAATACCGTAGAATTGATATCAATTCTTGGTTAAGTTTATGTCTGATTACAAGTTCGTGTTTCACAATCTATACACTGCACATTAATCAAAACATACATCTTTTAGATTTATAAAAAAAAAATAATGTATAAATAAAAGAGAATTAAATTGAACTTGCCACGACATCATGAACTATAAGATTCCCCATGAAGAAAAAAAATGATCAAGGGTAATTTGAATAATGAGAACTTGGCCATGCCAAAACCCTTTTCAATTCTTGGCTATAATTTGGTGTATTATTATTTTTCATCCATTGGGTCCATGAAGAGCTAATACATGGATATCCTGCGGAAATATGTGCCAAAGTCCTCTTAAAGGCCCACACGTTTGATGATCTGCTATATTGAAGCAGAGATACCTAGGCGAGCAAACGAAAAGTAGTACAACAAGAAGGGGTCATAAATAAGGGATGTTTATGTATGGTCGTGAAAACATCACTGTACAACAAATAAAACCAACAATTACTAATTAATATAAACTAAAACAATAAATAAAAATTAATATATGAATAATCTTACTCATGAAATGCTCGTGGATCCCTTAAAACATCAATAAGCAATCTAAAATCATTAGTTTGATTTATTTCGAGCCCATAGCAGTTGTTCAAAATATCGTGTAACACACATGCAATATTATTATGGATAAACTTAAGATCTAGTCCCGTATTGTCATCACATAATCTTGTAATTTCCCTCTACCGTTCACCACTGCTACGTTATCCAAACCAAATCCATCTTCCAGCTTCTTTGATGATACCAAGTATCGAATAGCTTCAAACATGTCACCGGATAGGAAATATTAACTAAATAAAAATATATAAAATGAAAAAAATTAAAAAGTAAATAAAATATTTATTACAAAAATACCATAGAATTCACGTACATACACTTACACATACTACTGATTTTAATATGTTCGGCATGATAGTTGCTGATAGTGCTACGGACGTTAAACCGTTCATTAATATCAATAACTCGTAAAAAATTATATAGTAATTTTTTTCACAATCTATCCATTGCACATTGAGACTCTCAATGTGTTAGAAAAGTTAATAAAAAATAAAAAAATAAAAAAATGGCATAAGTATGTTCTATGTAACACTTACTGTTAATCAAATTTATGTGAAAGGCTAGTAGCATATCAAATACCATCCTAAGAAAACCTAGCCAAAGAAGGTTTGACTCTTCGTCTAAAACTTGAACATTTCCCTACACTACACTAACACATACATGTTTTAGATTTATAAAAAAAATAATGCATAAAAAAATCAGAAATAAAGTAAAATTGCCACGACATCATAAGCTATAAGATTCCCCATGAAAAAAAAATTGACCAAGGGTAATTTGAATAATGAGAACTTGGCCATGCCAAAACCCTTTTCAATTCTTGGCTATAATTTGGTTTGTTATTATTTTTCACCCATTGGGTCCATGAAGAGCTAATACATGGATATCCTGCAAAAATATGTGCCAAAGTCCTCCTAAATGACAACACGTTTNACTCTTCATACATGCATATGTACATATACATATACATTTATAGCATGATGTTTAAAATGAATGAGTCTATTGATTAAATTGATTTTCTTTGGGAGGGAGGTGGTGGAAGAGGATAAAGAAATAGCAACTGTTATGCATCTTATCATCATTTTGTGTGTGAATTCTACAAAACTGCAATTTCATTTGAAATAATTACTCCACTTTAAAGTAGAAGAACAAACAATTTCATCCCTTCAGATGCTATGGGTGGCATCGAATGATTGGGATTAATGGAATGTCCTAAGACCCCTAAAGTGCATTTAGGCATTTGATTAACCTGCAATTGTGGGCTAAGACAAGCTCCATTTGTGCACTGTTGACCAGGACTGAACACATCTACTACCATTGTTGCTGCTGCTACTACTTATGATAACATTTTCTTATTTAAAATGCTTGGTGATAAGCAACATGCATCATGTTCTTTCTATTTATGCTGAATATAGAAATATTTTAATTTTTCCCACTTAGGTGCTTGAATTTTTTGAGTCAGTAGTTTTAGTTGGTAATAGCCCCAACTTAATACTTTGTGGAATCACCCTGCAGGATGTGATTGATGGGGATCTATGTGAGCAGTTTCCTACACTGCCTCTGGATTTGCAGAGAAAAATTGCAGATGAATTGGACAGAACTCCAGGGGAGATACTGAAGAAACTTGAAGAAGTTCGAAATAAGATCATTTGAGAAGTATCAGTTCAAAGGTACATCATTTCCTACCCCAGCAAACTTGGCATGCCCTTTCACCTGGATCATTTTCTTTTATTTATGATTCCTCTTAAAAGATCATGGTGAGGTAATTCCCACAGAGCCTGCCATGGGTACTGAAAAATTTCTTGATGTTTCTTTGCATGATCCTATATTTTTAGCTAGACGTCTATCTTTTGGAACTAAACATGAAGGGCTCCAAACACATTATTCATGAATCTGTGCGCCCAATTTTTATTTTTTCTTTGAATAACTTATATTTATCTCTGCTTGTTGCTTCTGTCCCTGCATTTTCATTAACAACATACATTTAGGCTTCTTTTCATTTTTCCTGTCTTTCGGATTCCATAACTCATTTCCTGAAATTATTTGTATTTGGCCTCTGTTATGTTACACCCAATAAACGAATTCACATCGTAAATGGTACTGTTTTTGGAGTTGAATCTTATTATTATTGTGCGACACTCATCAGTAATCGGTTTTATCTTAGGTCTCTCTTGAGTTTGTGATTCAAAATGGAGAGAACGCCGTATGGAGTTACACAACAAAATGAAGCATGCTAGTTGTTCCTAGACACTAGAATAGATAACAGAGGCCATGAGACACCTATTTACAGATGGAAAAAATCACGCGCCTGGGAAAGCTTAGAAGTGCTGGAAAAGAAAACCCCCAAAAAAGGAATAGGCTGAGCTCATAGGCGAGCCCTTTCCATTTTATGGTGTAATTAGCCGATAACAGGATTTTATTAGGTCTTTCTTTTTGTGGATTTGTTGTTGATGTTGATCCTCAGATTCCGTCTCTGCATACTCTCTTCTTATTCTCTGGAACACTTTCCTCTGCAGAAAATAGATGTTCAAGATTTTCTTACTAACCAACCAGGTGATTGAATGGCCATGATCTCCATCCTCTGTTTTCGCAACTCTCACCAGCTGCATGTTGGGATTTGAAATCTCTTTTTTGTATGTGCTTTACCATGTTTCATGGGTTGTGGGTTGTTTAAGAAATAAACCTAGTTTAGAATGTATGCAGTATGAACTAGGATTTTTTTTTGGGTGGCAAGTCTATTGTTAAGTTTTATTTTTAGATCTTTTGTTTAAACACAAAAAGTCATTTTTGTATTGAATTTTTGACAAATTCAGACCATCCATTTTTTTTTTTCGCTGAACTAAGATCTATGCCAATGTGAGTTACAGTCCATCTTTATACCTATACCACGGTTTGCATGTCTATTAGTCAATTGAAGGTAGAAAAGCATAGGAAAAGGACAACTTTTTGATCCATTGGATATGGTTAACGAGTGGTTCTTCTTCTTTCGTACTGGGTCACCATTTCAACAACCCAACTGCTTCAAAGTCCCTTTTTTTCCTGGGTCATAATCCTTTTTTTTTTTTTCTTTCCTACATATATTATCATAATTTCCATGGAGGATTAAATTAAAATTATTCAAATGCAAACTAAAATTGAATCCTAGTAAAATTATACATCCCCACATCCAAAATGGCATATTCCTGTTAGCAAACCATCTTCTTCTTGCTGGAGATGAAACCATCATTCCTAGATTTTCTCTCCTTCTCCAACCTTGAGTTTCCTATGGCGGACCTCTCATCCAACCAGTTGATAATATCCGAAAACACCGTGTCTATATTCTCAGGCGGCTCACCAGAAGTCAGGCCGTGCCACATCCCGGGATATAGCTTGAAGGTCTTGTCAGCGCTGGCGGCTGTTTCGTGTAACTGCTTGCTGGTTGATGGATCCGTCACCTTGTCGTCTCCCCCATGAACAACTAGAAAAGGCATTTGTATCTGTTACAAACACCCCCACCCATGTTAGATTTCAAAGGCCAACTTCAAATACAAAACCAAAATTTTTATTCGTAAGTTAAAACGTTGTAAATTGGGACCAACCTTGTGGAGTTTTTTCCAAGCTAAGCTTGACTCTTAAAAGTTCTTGGCCTGTCTCAAGGCGAATCGCTCCCTTGTAGGCAGTATGGATTGGAGCGTATCTTGGATTAATGATTCATTAATGAGAGAAGGTGAAATCAAATTATTCAAACAAAATTGGATTCAATGAATTAGAGGGAACACACACCTCTGCTCTTTTTTCTGCTTCTTTGAAGGCCATTTCTACCACATCTTCTGTGGGGATCATTTTCCAGGTTGGAATGACCTTGCACAACATGGTTAGAACAGTGATCACCACTGGATTTGGCTTCATATCATCTGCAATCTTTTTGCATAGAAAAAAAAAATTCTTAAGAATATTTATGTTGTGGATGAAACACGGGCAAGAAAACTACCTGCACATGGGTGCAACCAAGACTGCGCCATCCCAATAATCTGGTGTTTGTCTAACCAAGTTCAGAGCTATTGCTCCTCCCATTGATTCTCCATACAGATATCTCATCTTCCCTATGTTATCTTTGTGTTCTGTTTTTGTTCACAAACAAGAAAATCCCACCAGAAAAAGTTGTAAATGAATGGTTGTTTATATCTCTGTGTTGTGTTTGGTTGGCGATAAAAAACAAAGGAAATCAGAACTGAATCGGGAGGATGGTTTTAATTACCACAAATGGTTGAGAAATAATTAGCACAGTCACTAACTATATCATCAAAGCAGGAAATGAGGCCACCAAGCCCAGATGATTTTCCATGGCCTTCAAAGTCAATCCCGTAAACCGCATATCCTGCCTTTGCCAGCCTCGTTCCAGTATCTGAAGCCAATTCAATAATCCCCATATGATTCAAATGTTCCTTTTCCTTTTCCTTCTCATGGTGAAAAAGAAAAATTGAAATTCAATGGTGTAGATGCCATACCATTCATGGAGATGCTGCACTCCATGGCATAACCATGGAGGATGAAGATCAAGGCTTTCGGATCTTGGTTTGCAGGAAACCATCTGCATGTGAAGAGCTTCAGTCCTCGAGAATTCAATATATATTCCTGCATTATTTTTCAAGTCTCAGTCATGATTCTCACCATCCAAACACAACAAAAGGAAAAAGAAAAAGAAAAAAAACTCTCAAGTTTTTTTCAACCCAAAACCAGGCCAAGTTGACTAACCTCTTCATACTTCACATGATTTCTCATTTCGCCCGCCTGGAAAGAATCACGGACAAAAACAAAAGAACATCAGAATGAGAGATGTGAGAAAATTAGAGGCCAACAGAGAAAGAGGTGATGATTACCATGAAAGAGGGACCTCAGAAGTCTCTTTTCTGAGATAAGGAAAAGAGAAAGAATAGGGAAGTAATAGAAGAAAGGAAAGGGTGAGAAAATTACGGAAATGGAAAGCTTGCCACAAACAGAGGAGTAGGAGAAGGAGAAGATGAAGGATGTGGACCAGGTGATCGTTTGAGGACTGAATCTTGGCGGTTTATATAGAGAAAAATACAAGAGAAGAAATAGAGGCACTGCTCTCACCACCTTCCGGTCAGCACTTATCTTAAGAGCCAATCCATTTAGGCCAAAGGTTGGGTGGATTATTACAAAATATTAAGTTTTAAAAAGCAAAGTGTGGTGGGGCCTTTGATTTGTGTAAAAAATTTGAAAAATGATATTGGATTTAATTGCTTAGAATTGATTTGGTAGATATTAAAGAATAATAAAATTTCTTAAATTACACGTTAGAAAAATGGGTAAATTTATCGCGTTTATTTATTATATTTTTTGGGAATATTTTATTATAGAAAAAAATAATTTCTAAATAAAAAATAATATTTATTTATAAGCATGTGAAATAAGATTCCTTTTTAACACGATATCGGATTTTTCTATTTTTATTTTTAAAAAAATTATATTTTAAT
>JBAPGN010000346.1:0-29905 GCA_037355405.1 Vitis amurensis | reverse complement strand
GGGAGAGAGATGGGTGGAAATCCGAGTGAATCGAACTCCGGGCCCCCCCCCCAAAAAAAAAAAACCGGGAATGGCCCCGAAGGGAACCCCCCCCCACGAAAAAACCCTTAAAAAAGGGGGTAAAGGGGATGGGCCATTTTACTTTAAAAGGCTCAAAAAACACCTAAACAGACCAAAGAGGATGCCCCTAAAACAAAAAACTCCAGAGCAAAATAGGGGGAAACTCCAAGATGCCAACCGCTCGATTATACCTAACCAATGATAACAAAAGGGGTAATGGCCCCCCAAGTTAATGACGTTCCAAGGACTGCAACAATTGAAAAACCTTGAAGAAGCCAGAAAATCCAAAAACACCTTCATCGATGACAAAAGAAAAGGGGTATGCCCCCGGTGTAAACACCAAGAAAAAATGCCGATTAAAATGGACAAGCGGAATCCCCAAAAATCAAAAACCACTAACAAATGGAAAAAAGGGGGTATGCCCCTATTAAAGACAAACACACAAATGTGACCAAGGTGAAAAGGAAGGAGTTAAATTGCCCCCAGTCTAAAGATATCATAGTCTGTCCAGATCCCATAAACCGCACATATGGGTTTAAAACCAGAGAAGCTGAAAAATATCACAAATCAATCCATTTTATGAAAAAAACCCTCCACTCTAATCCACAACATCCAATATCCACAAAAACTGATAGGGGATATGCCCTAGTGTGTACATCTGAAAGTCAAATATCTTAATAAAACTCTAGAATACATCACTGAAGACCCACTCATTTGAACTAATGAACAAGACAATGAATGGGGTATGCACCCCTGTTGGGTCAATGAATACCGTGAATCTGATCTCGGGTCAGACCTCAGAAGCACTCTACTATATGAAGAAACTGAGCTGAATGCGGGTCTTACTCAAACTTTGATGTCCATAACATTGCTAGGCGAAACGGAATGCTTGCGTACATGTATAAAGAGCCAAAGCCAGCATGCAAGGATGAGGGCATGCCCTAGTATAAACTTGTCAAAACATCAGGCAAAGGTGTCCTCAACGGTCCCAACTCTCTGTATCATCTATCTCTGATCATGGACCTGAGGCAAGTAAACTGAATGGAAAGATAGTATGTGACCCTCGATATCCCCCGAAGTAATGAAGACCTGTCAACATCCCATACTCAATCAGTAGACGAAGCCTGTTCGAATGAACCGCATCGAAGCAAACACGAGATCTCATGGCCGCGCAGGTGTCTTACGACTCGCGACCGTAATGGTAGGCCAGGGGTAAAAGGTGAATGAAACGATGGGAACAAAGGCCCAATCTCCTCAATTAGATATGCCAAACCTCCTGTGTGCGCAATGTCAAACATCGCAGAACACATGTGAGGCAAGTGACTCAACCCTGCATCCAAATAAAAAAACAAACAATAGGTGATACGCACCAAAGAACTCATCGTTCATGAAGTGAAACGGCGATCAACGAGGATAGAAGCAGACGAAAAGGGATAAGATGAATGATGAATGGGTGTAGAAGAAAATGGAGAAACCAACTAGGATACAAATATATCAATATGTGACAACGACGAACAACTCATCCTAAGAACGCCAAATCAAAGCAAGTCACTATATGATGGGAATGGTGATTTAGACATGATCCAAGGCCTAGTGCAAGGAAACCCAAACCATCACTCCCATGCTGTTCCACCGCAGATCATGGTGGAGAAGGATCGTACAAATGCCTCTCAATTCCGACCTCTTAAGGAAAAAGAAATCTCTCAAACCCAAAACCACCTCTGATGATCCCAAGTATATCAATGAATACCAAACAAGCATAATTTTTCCTTTTTTTCATTTTTATTTTATTTTATTTTATTTTTTCCTTTTTTTTTTGTTTTTTTTTGTTTTGTTTTTTTTTTTTTTTGGGGCCGAATTCCCAATACTATCACAATCCACGAAAAAGAACCCCAAACTCCAATCTTGACGACCCTTCAACCTAAGAATCTTGATCAAAGCCGTTATGGTGGAACGAAGGGTTGGACAACGACCGACTGACTCGGTAGCTCTCCTGGGACGAGAGCGCATCACATCCACAAGGGAAATAGAACGAAGCGATAGAGATGATAGAACTGGACTAACAGGATAAGACGGTTGTGAAGAATGCAAATGGAGACGAAAAGAAACAGGCAATGATGCAAGAAAGACAAACGAAGAATGAAAACCAGCCCACAATGCTTCATAGATCCAATGCAATAAATAAAAGGCACAGGGTAGGCCCCCAAACCTAGGGGTCAGAAAAGGTATGCAAGGCTGAATGAAAGAAAAGGCCAATAATAACCACGTGAGGCTCAAAAGGGCTAGTAATAGTAAATATATCAAGTATGGGTGTTGCAATAGGAATAATGGCTACTTCAGTGACGACACCTTCCTTCTGACCATGATCTCACGCATAACTCTTCACTGATCCACATTAACTGGCCTGTTGAACTAGATTTTCCGTCTAGGTCTGTTCACCAGGCAGCTCCCATCTGCGGCGAAGTCAGATCTCAGATGACATAGGCTCGCGTCCACTCGGTTTCTAAACTTCTCTAGGGTCGCTGATGTTTCATCCCCTGAGTGACTTTCAAGACTAGGTCACCTCTCTGGAATTTCCCTAGGCTTTTGACCCTCTTTCTGAATGCACGGGTCAATCTTCTCTGATAGGCCTGAAACATGAATCTGCGTCCTCAATCTCTTCTCATCCATAGAGCTAAGCTGATCATAACGAGATTGGGCCCACTGGCCTCGGATATATGCTGCTTCTAAGTGCGCTACTCTGCTCAAAGATCTCATCTCAAATCTCAACAGGTAAGCACGCCGGTCATACCATACATCCAAGAATACGGGGTTAGCCTAATAGAGGTACGAAAAGATGTACGTAGCCATCAATGCGAAAGAGAGTTTCTCTTTTCTCTGACCAATCCCCGAGAAGTCTCGACCATCTTTCTCAAAATCCTCTTGATATTCTTATTTGTGGCCTCAACTGCTCCATTAGTCTACGGCCTGTATGCAAACGATCTGTGATGCTGAATGCCATACTCTGATCAAACGTGTCCACCTCGCCTTGAATGCAAAACCCCTCCTTCTGAGTCAGCCTCATGAAGGACCTCGATCGGTGATAATATGCGAATCTGATGAACTTGGCCACTTGGCCGCTGTCAACGCTAGCTAAAAGCCAGCTCACCCCACTTGGTGAAATAGTCAATGGCAACCAAATGTACTCATGCCCCTGGAAGACTGGGCGAGAATCTTCCCAATAATCATACAATACCCTACTGAAATGGCCAAGGGGATGCAAGTGCAAATGCAACTCAGAGGTGGCACGTGTATCAAGTCTCCATGCATCTGACACTCCTAACATCTCTGTACAAATTGGGCAACAACTATCCTCCATGGTCAACCAAAGTAGCCAGTTCCTCATGATCTAACTGCTAGCATATGACCTCCCATGTGGTGGGCCACAGACCCTGCATGAACCTCCTCTCATTACTCGATCTGCAGATGCAAGTCTAAACAATATAATACAAGCCATTATACAGGTGAATCTCCTATACAACTGCATTCCCGCAACAACAAATCTGGTGGCCACTGTCTCAATGCTCTCCGGGAGCTGACTCTGGGTAAGCGCCGCATGACAGAAACTGATAAAATATCGATGGAGAAACCAAAACATGGCAGCCTCAATCTGATCCTCTATTCTTTCCAATCAAAGACAATAGTTAGCTGGGCGACCTAGTCCTCAATCAGCAATGGCCTAACATTCACCCTGGCAGGGACACAATCAGAAGAAGCCAAGGTGACTATGCATCTGCAAACTGATTCTCCGGCCTCTGGCAAATGCATTTACCTTAACACAAAATCGAATCTATCACAATCAACAGGTCCAAGTAAGCATGGTACGGGTTTCCAGCTTCTTCTCATCCTGTGTCTTCAGATACCATTCTGAGTTTGCTTTATACACAAGTTGGATCCACCGGGATTCTCAACTGTCTAATGGCTAAGATCAGTGCAATCTCCAAACGCTGTAATGCAACCTCAACTCTACTACAATATTATTCGTCACTCGTGATGATCAGAAATGCTAAACCGACTGATCTGGGGATATGATCACCCCTGTGGTGATTCATAAGATACCAATGCACCCCGACTGTTGGCGGGCTACCTCAAGTACAACAGAACCGCACCCGCGTAATACTAGTCATTGAAACAATCTGCTCATCAGGGAAATCATCATCAACTGATTGGTCATCGGATATCGGCAAAGAAGCTAGATGATCTGCAACAATGCTTCCCTTTACTGACTTCTGCGTGACATAATGAATATCAAACTCTGTCAACAATACCAGCCATCTCATGAGCCTACTGGTCAGAACAGGCCTGTCAAATAGATACCTCAACGGGTCCAATTGTGAGACCAAGAACACAGAATACTCTGTCATGTAATGTCTTAAGTCTCCTAGTGGCGCCAACCACTGCTAAAAGAAAGAAAGGCGCTCAATCATAATGTACTTTGCAAACTCATACTCAAGCAATGCCTTTTAAACTCAATAATAGATGGCTCCTCCTTCCCCCAAATCATCAAGCTGAGCTAACATGCATCCTAAGGCCATGTCTGAAACTGATAAGTACAGAAGCAAAGGACGCCCCGGTGTGGGAGGCACTAAAACCGGAGGAGAAAGGAGACACTCCTTAATCCTCTCAAAAGCGCGCTGACAATCCATATTTCCAAACTTGTAGGCTGATTATTTCGTCCTCAAAAAGGCGGAAGATAGGCTCACAAAATGTCTGTTAGCCTATAGCAATGAACGTGAATGTAACTGCAATCTACTCCTAGGAATCCCCTATTCTCTTCTTCAGTCCTCGGGGGTTTTAGGCATGTCAAGTATGGCTCTGATTTTCTCTGGGATCAACACTATACCTCGGCTCCTAACAATTGCGTCCCAGCATTTTCCAGAAGTTCACCCTCATAAGGTGCACTCTTGGGATTCAATCTCACCTGAACTGTCTGATCCTCTCAAAAATCCTTTTAAGGCTGCTAAAGTTGATCTTGCCCTTGTCTCGGACTTTACTATCATGTCAATCCACATAGACCTTGACATCTCTTTATGCATCACATAATCATGGAAACAGAGTAGTAGCAGCTCTTCTGATAGTGGCTCTGCATTCTCAAAAACCAAATCATTCACTCGGAGTAGTAATAACCGCCCGGCCCCTCCCCACCTCAGTAATGAAAGAAGTCATTCACCCATATCATCCCTCTGGAGCCCATCAAAATCTGATTATCCCAGAAAACTCATCCATGAAGGATAACATCGGATGCCCTGCAGTGCTATCAACCAGCATATTCAATGTGTGGGAAGGGGAAAACATCCTTAGGGCTGGCCTTATCATCTCGAAAGTCCAACCACCAAACTCTAAACCTTGCCGTCTTTTTGGGAATAGGGACGAAATTAGCTAGCCACTTGCCAGGATACTCAACACTGACAAGAAGCCAACACTGAGTTTGCTTCTGAATTTCTTCCCCTTAACCTGCAAACTCCATCGAGGGTGTAGTCTCCTCAATTCTGCTTAATGGGCCTAGCATGTGGTAAAATGGGCCAGGTGATGCTGCCACTATGGTGGGGTCAAGGTCGGGCATGTCCTCATTGACATGCAAATACATCCAGAGTATCGACCTAAGCAGGTTAATCTCTACTCGCTCTTCACATCAGGAGGATAGAGAAGCCAATCCTAATCTCCCTAGGCTGATCTGGTGCCAAAAATCTATCAACTCTGTGGCTCTAGAATGAGTTGGTGACTTTCCTTCCTCTGGTATCAGAATCACACTCTGACTAACCACCCAGTGGGTCATCTTCTGTATTCCCCCACATCATCAACATCAAATAATAATGTGTCCGTGGGTGGCTGGTGGTGCAAATCAAGGAAAATGTTGTGACACATTCAAGTACTTCGAAACTCATATCAATTTACCGATCGAAATATCACAAAGCGGGTGACAAAACCCGGAACATAGTGTCAAAGAGAGGAGGGTCCACAGAGTTCGACACTCCTCAACAGAAGCAAAATCAGAAGTTAAACGACATCAAGGATTTGTACTCATCATCAAGTACGGAAATTCCTAAGATATGTCAAAAGCAGAAAGGGGCCCGCGTGGGGCTGCATCAAGGAATACGACATGCCTATAAATCATATCATCAGTGTGGGCATCAGGAATAGAGTCCATCCTCATCATCTCGAGTACAAAAACCTTCCGAACATGTCGAAAACAGTATGGGTCGTGTGGCGCTGCATCGAAGATACGGCTTATGCCGATCATGTCTACTCGTCCAGTGCCCATAGTCTAAATCATGGGGTAAGGTCATAGTCAGGGACCTCCTCAGGAACACATAGAGAAACATACTAGCTCCGGTCCGGTGATGGGGGGCATGACTATCATGGCACCAGGTGCCTCAAGTAGTCCCGGTGTCAAGAAATCTGACCCAAGAGCCTGCTGATGTCCTGAATCTCAACTGTCTCGTGGAATGTGAAAGTCCCTCTGTGTGAGGTGTATGCTCTTAAAAACCCCTAAATGAAGTAGTCGACCCAACTGGAAGTGTATGGGCGGAGGGGGACCAGTCATATCAATGGAATGCAGACATGCGCCCTTCCCTAGTCCCTGCGCAGTTGTGACATATAATGTTGCATCAGCCTTGTGGGATGTAACTACCTAGGGCCGTGTCGGATCAAACTGTGAAAGTAAACTGTGGGGCCCCTGCTGGCGGGCGACCCCAATCCCATAACCAAGGCAAATAAGACATGCTCGTCATCATGCTGAGCACCAATGCTGCTTGTGCTGGTCAAATGACATAGGGTACATATAACTCTGCTGCCATCGCCCTCTAGCTAGACATACCTGAACCCTTCATCGACGAAACCCGGTAAATGTAAGTCAATCCTCAACATGACCTGATATGTAATACTGGCCAGACGAGTGGATATATCTCTATCAGACTGGTATCGTGATAATGCGCCCGTGTATGAACTTTCAACATTCTGATGAGGGAAGATGGTATAGCATGACCGCGTTCATGAATCCACGGGCGGCTTAAGAAGCAGTTAAAGGATGAATTGAATCCCAAAACCTGAAAACTATGGAGTAACTAAATGCCCATCTGACATGTGTACTGGAGTGGTACCCATAACTGTCCTTTGAGTCCCATCTCATAAGCCTCTAACTCTGTGTAGAAAGGCCCAAAATTCATCTGGTGAAAACGCAAGCGCAATGGCAGTAAACCCAATGGACAGACTTCAGGGCAGAGCATTGTCCCCATAGAACAGATGGCAAAACCGACGGCTTTAAACAACAAGCAACGATAATGAATAAGGGTCCGAAGAACATGATTTGATTCCCTTCTGGTGGCAAGTCATCTATCAAAAACACTATACATGTAGCGCCCCTATCAGCTGTCAACATGTGATAAGCCCCTCTGGGGTAGTCAGTGTCAACCCTAATCTGGCAGGGCTCTGACTAAATGCATCTCTGTGTGTAACTAGATGAGGCCAAAAGGCTCCAAACGGTATGTGAGCCTGAGTAGTGCGTGCTGGCGTAAATATCTCTATCACTTCTCTTCTGAACCTTCTACTCTAGCAGGCTAATATCAGCAATGGCCTGTCACGGGTGGGTTGTGCCACCCTCTCCACTCCGTGTAACTATCTGAACATTTCTAATGAAGGGGGCCATTTCGCTCTAGGAACAGAATGAAAGGGTGTCAAGGTGGCACATGCTGTAGTAAACTGGTGAGATGGAGCGGCCCATATTAAATTCTGTCCGGGGTTCAAACTGGAAATGGCCTGGGAAGATTAAGTAAGAACAAAACCTGTAAATGACCCCCATATGGAAAAAGCGGTTTACGAAACTAGAATTCGGGTCCGGGGATCAGGTTACCCATTGGGAAGGTTACCTCATGCGAGGTAGCACCCCTCTCGGACGAAACTCGGTCTCTACTAATGAATTGGGTATGTGGGAAGAATATGGTCAAAGGTCAAAATGAAACGCCTAGTGGCTAAATAATGTTCATGAAATCACACAATCCTATTGGTATTTGGCATCCATATGATTCAACCAAACAGAACAATTGGGTGCGTACTGTGGTCCCTAGCCAGTGTGCATAAGGGGTCAACCAACCAGATAAACAACATAACAAGACATTCAAGATAGCACCATGCATGCTATGAATTCAACAACCAAAGCCACGATGCGTACCTGTGGTCCCCTAGCCAAGCAACTGCAGAGGGTGAGTCATCACGCAACATGGTATTCAAATCAACATCAAATCTTGTGCCAAAAAGGAAGATAGGCTGGTTGAAATGAGGTAAGGGACTCCCCAAATGTCATACAAATCGAACTAGACTCACCTAGACCACACCACCCATAACTTCAAAATTGCCCATGCTAACTGAAATCAAACACTGACTTAAACCTTCAAGATGGCTCACAATTGCCCTATAGCAAATGGGTTTGAGCCCCCATGAATAAGGGCTTGAAAAATGCCAAAATCGAGGGCTACCTAAAGTCCTCCAGCAGAACAGGTTGAACTAGTTCTCAACTGGTACAACCTATTGAGAAGAATTCCCAAATTTTTCTAGAAAACTCCTAAATGAGTGAGGATTCAAACAAAATAAATGACACTCAATCCCGAGCCCAGATGAGTGAGAACCAGACAAAGAAAGGCAGGTGTTCCTCATGGCTGACAGAGGCAGCCAGCTATGGTGCTGAATCGGTTGAACCGGTTCCCAACAAGTTCAGCCGGTTGATAAAAAATCCCAAATTCAGTTAGAAAGTTCCTAAGTGATTAAGGAAGCAACCAAAAGAAACGGTTCTCAATTCCGAGCCCGGATGAGTGAGAACCAGACAAAGAAAGGCAAGTGTTCCTCATGGCTGACAGAGGCTGCCAGCTATGGTGCTGAACCGGTACAGCCGGTTGTTAAAAAATCCCAAATTCGGTCAAAAACTTCCTAAGTGATTAAGGAAGCAAACAAAAGAAATGGTTCTCAATTCCGAGCCCGGATGAGTGAGAACCAGAAAAAGAAAGGCAAGTGTTCCTCATGGCTGACAGAGGCTGCCAGCTATGGTGCTGAACCGGTTGAACCAGTTCCCAACCGGTTGGTAAAAAAATCCCAAATTCGGTTAGAAAGTTCCTAAGTGATTAAGGAAGCAAACAACAACAATCATGTGTGGCTTTTATTATCCACACCCAAGCAATACAATCTTCATATCAAAGGGAAGAAAAGATGATGAGGAAGGAGAAAAAGCATATGAAGACGAGGAAGATAAACTGTAAGTAAAGAAAATTCAGCGTGCTTACCTCAGAATCTCCACCAAATATGACCTGTGTATGCAGATGATGACTTCCAAAACTGAGATGCTGTCACTCTCCGCTTAAAAAAAAAAAACCACAGTGCTGAAGCTTTCCCCCACGCTCTCAACTCAGAAGATGCTACTGACCTTTAGTTTTTCTTACCAGCAAAATTTTCCCTCTCCAAAATGTCCCCTCCTATCCTTTGATCTCCTATCCTCTCACCTTTTATACTCATACCCCTCTTAGCATTTGAGCCTCCTGGATTCCTTCCCCTTCAGCACCGAAATCCCCTTCATCAGCCTGGGAACCACACCCCTCATTACTTCTCTTAAACTTACGAGGCCAGCTCACTCCTTCAGTTTTCAGCTTGCTTCACCACCAAGAATCCACATGGATTTGTGGTGGGCTGCAAGGAACCCAAACCAAGGCCCAAAATGGACCCACAACATTGCCCAAAACCGATCTGGAGCTTACAGGCCTTAGCCATGTAGGATTTGGGCCTCAAAATTACTAGAATTAATGTTTTACCTCAGCTGACTCAATGAACCGGCCGAACCGGATTCCAACTGGTCGAACAGATGGAAAAAAATTCTGAAAATTTGACAGAATGTTCCTAGTAGAGTAAGGAATCCATTAAAAAAAATGGTTCGTGATTCCAAGTTCGGAAGAGGGAGATATGATCAAAACAATTACCAAAAATCAGTGTTCTACACCGGCTGAACCGGTTGAACCGACTGCCAACCAGCCGACCGGTTGCAAAAAATTTTGAAAATTTTACAGAATGTTCCTGGAAGAATAAGGAATCCATAAAATGAAACGGTTCTTGATTCTGAGTTTGGATGATGGAGATACGATCAAAACAAGCCCGAGTGCTCCGAACCTCAACATGCCCCTATAAACTCCAACTAAGCTAAAACATCGGGATGACCCCACTTCCTTCCTATAGCGTGATGTGAATGACTAGGAAAATGGCCATGTTGACCCTCCAAAATGAACCACATATGCACCACAATGGACCATAGACAAACCCACACGAGGCTTGGACACCGACTAAGCCCAAAAGGGGCCCTAGTGGTGCCATATGCAAATGATGGGTGGATGTGACACCCGAAGGATAAATGCCAGTGTCGAGGGACAAAATTAAGGGTCTACAGTGTCATTGTCTTATCTAGTCTTCATCATAGACTGTACCTCGTCAGATTGGTCATAACAATTCAGTTTCTTTTTCGGCATATGCCAGATCTATATTATTGATCATGTTGTTGTCATGTCTCGTCTTCATCATAGACCGCACACTATTTGATTGATCTTGGCAATTCGGTATTATATTCTATGGAAAACACACCGGTACGATTGGTCAAATCATTATCCTATCTAATTTTTGTGATAGGTCGCATCTTATTCGATCGATCATGACAATTCAGTTCTGATTTTGGCATAGATCGCACCTATATGATCAGTCTTGTTGTTGTCTTGTGTTGTCTTTATCCTGAACCATACACTATTGGATCAACCACAATAGTTAAGTTTTGTTTTTGGAGTAGAGCATAACTGTACGATCGGTCATGTCGGTTGCCTGTCTCGTCTTCATTATAAACAACACACTATTCAATCGATCATGATAGTTTAGTTTCAATTTCGACATAGACCGCACTTGTACGATCAGTATTGTCGTTGTCTTACTTTATCTTTATCATAGACCATACGATCGATCACGTCGTTCTCCTATCTCATCTTTGTCATAGGCCACACACTATTTGATCTGTCATAATAGTTTAGTTCCAATTTTAGCATAGACCGTACCTATACGATTAGTTACATCATTATCTTATGTTGTCTTCTTCATAGACCGCACCTTATTGGATCGGTCATGTCTATTCAGTTTTGTTTTCAAAGGAAAGTGGAACTATACAATCAGTCATGTTAGTTTCCTATCCCATTTTGTCATAGACCGCACACTTTCTGATCGTTCTTGACAGTTCAATATTGTATTCTACACAAATCACACCTTTTTTATCCATCACATCGTTGTCCTCTTTTTTTTTGTGATAGACCACATCTTGTTCGATTGATCATGATAATTCAGTTCTAATTTCATTGTAGACTGCACCTATACAATCAATCATGTCGTTGTCCTATCTGGTCTTTGTCATAAATCATAACTGGTTGGATTGATCATGACAGTTTAGTTTCATTTTTTATGTTGAATGGACCTGTATGATTGGTCATGTTGTTGTCGAGTTTCATCTTCATCATAGACTGCAGACTTTCATTTAGTCTTTACAATTCAGTGTCGTATTCTGCGAAGATCACACCTTTATGATTGGTCACATCGTTGTCCTATTTGGTTTTCATGATTGACTACATCTTGATTAATCGATCATGACATTTTAGTTCCAATTTTGGCATATTCCACACTTGTACGATCAATCATATCATTGTTTTGTCTTTTCTTCATGATAGACCATACCCAATCAGATCGGTCATAACAATTTAGTTTCGTTTTCAGTGTAAAGAGGACCTATATGATCGGTCGCATCATTTTCCTCTCGTCTTCATCACAGAACACACACTATTCAATCAGACATGATAATTCAATTATGATTTCAGTGTAGTTTATAGTTGTACAATCAGTCACTTTGTTATCCTGTCTTGTCTTCATCATAGACCTTACCCCATTGAATTGGTCATAAGAGTTTAGTTCCATTTTCAAAGTAAAACGGACCTTTACGATCGATCACATCATTGTTCTATCTCGTCTTCATCATAGACCACACACTGTCCAATCGGTCTTGACAATTCAGTATGTATTATTCAGATATCATACCTATACTATCGGTCACATCGTTGTCCTATCTACTTTTCATGAGATATAACATCCTGTTTGATAAGACATGACAATTCAATTCCACATTTTTACATATATCACACCTATACGATTAGTTAGGTTGTTGTCAAGTCTGATTCTGTCATACATCATGCCCTATTGAATTGGTCATGATAGGTCAATTTTTTTGAAGTAGAATGGAATTGTACGATCGATCATGTCGATTTCTTGTCTTGTCTTCATCATAGACCACAGACTATTTGTTCAATCTTGATAGTTTAGTACTGTATTCTATAGAGATCACACTTGTGCAATCGGTCACATCATTGTCTTATCTACTTTTTGTGAGGGGGTAACATCTTGTCCAATCGTACATGTGTGGACCCTCACTCGATCCACCAACCGGCGCGACTTGTGAATTAAAACAAATGATGTGGAGAAAAAGTGGTTTTCAAGTTTTGAAAAATTCGTCCCAGTGAGGAATGGTTTTGTTTGGAGTCCCCACTTACTTTTTATTTTTATTTTTAAATGGGGAAAATTTAAGTAAGAACAAAAACCCCAGCATGACTCCAGTAAGGAAAAAATGGTCTGCGAAAACTAGATTCTGGGTCTGGGGATCATGTTACCTATCGAGAAGGTACCTCATGGGAGGTAGCACCCCTCTAGGCCCGGAACTCGGTCTCTACTAATGAACTGGGTATATGGGAGCATATGGGTCAAAGATCAAACAAACCTTGGGCTAAACAAATGACATGAATCACATGACCCGCCTAGTATTTAGCATGCATAACACTCAACAAGTCAAAATCAGAGTGCATACCTGAGGTCCCCAGCCAAGCACTGCATAAGAGGTCAGTCAATAACTCAAATGCACAACAAATATACATAAGAATCATGCACCAAGCATTTATGTGAATTTCATTATCCACAACCGAAGTGCATACCTATGGTCCCCAACCATACGTTGCAAGGAAAATGTGAGGCAAGTAATACAAGCATACAACATGCTCTCTCAATCAAGCATCAAATCTCATACCCAAAAGGGAGGGAAGCATGTCGAAATGAAATAAATGGTTTGCTTTCCTTTGCACACATTCCTCTAAATTCCATAAAACCAAAACATGCTCACTTAATCCACATTCTTCCCATCCATGAAGTGGGCTCACATGAAATCTAACCAAACCAAACTCTGACCCTAAAGGTGGTCCACAAGTGCCTTGGAGCCTAGGGGCTCAAGCCACAACAAAATGGGGGTCAAAACATGCTAAAACTGGGGCTGCCTAGCAGAACCTGTTGAACCGGTTCCCAATTGGTTCAACTGATTGATAAGAATTATGAAGCTTTACCAAAAGATTCCTTAAAGAATAAGGAATCCAAAAAAAAAAATGGCGCTCAATTCCGAGCCTGGATGAGGGAGAACCGGCCGAAAGAATGCAATGTGTTTATAAAATGGGGCTGCCTAGCAGAGTTTGTTGAACTGGTTCCCAACCAGTTCAACCGATTGAGAAAAATTCTGAAACTTTACAAGAAGATTCCTTGAAGAATAAGGAATCCAAAAAAAAAAAAATGGCGCTCAATTCCGAGCTCGGATGAGGAAGAACCGGCCAAAACAATGCAACGTGTTCCTAAAATGGGGCTGCCTAGCATAACCTATTGAACCGGTTCCCAACTGGTTCAACTGATTGATAAAAATTCTGAAACTTTACCAGAAGATTCCTCGAAGAATAAGAAATCCAACAAAAAAACGGTGCTCAATTCCGAGCCCGAATGAGAGAGAACAGGGCAAAACAATGCAACGTGTTCCTTGTAGAATGCCAAACCTGAGCCACCCAATCTTTCTATAAAAACCAGAAAAAATTTAAAACAGAGTCTTCCCCCTCACTCTCTGAAAAGGCTCCAAGAAGTCCTCACCAGTCAAGAGCTCCTTACTCTTTTCTCTATTTCCATTCTGGCTTTTTATACTAGAACCCCTACTCCTATGTATCCCGGCGAGGGGAGGGGGCCACAAAAGAGAGCCACCCATGCCATGGCGGTAAAGGAAGCCATCCTATTCGGGTACAAAACCTTCCAGAACTGGACAAGATTATTTCTTATATCCAAGCCTCTGTCATTCTCCAACAGAGGCTCAAACACATAGACAAGGACTCTAACACTGTAAAAAAAAGAGTTGAAAGCATAGATGAAAACATTAAGAAAAATTCCTAGAGAAGGGTGAGCAAAAGATGAACATAAATAGCCTCATTTTAGGGGTAGATTCATGGGCTAAAACGGGAGAATGATTTAAAATAGATTTTTGACATGAACAAAATCAAATGGGATCAATGGCACCAACTGAATGAAGGACATGGCAAGCAGACAAAGAACCAATTTCAACATAACAATTTGTGGCCCTTTTCGTCCACACCAATCAATAAAACATTGAACATTCTGAAATGACCAGAAAAAGGAACCGAATATAAGCAAGAATTCAGAGAGTAGCCAGAAACATACCCTAAAAGAACCAACCTTTGAGAGGTGTTTCTCAGCTTCAAGTGAGATTGGTTATCTTTCCACAAAAATCCACTCAAGACCGGTGATCACAATATTTTTTTCTTCTTACCAAGGCAAACCAAAGAAATCCTTTTTTTCTTTTCCTCAAGATCATTTTTTCCTTTCTCATTCTCTTTGTTTTTCTTTAAAAACCTTTCCCACTTTTTCTCTCAGACCTCTCTTTTTTATTCTCTCTTTCTCCTTTCTTTTCTTTCTCTCTAGGTGCCAAACCCTCAGAGACCCTTAGACCTTTTTCCCCACACTTTTAGTTCTCCCTCTTACAGAATCTCTCTTAGGATTTCTCAAAAAACCTCTTTCTTCCTCTTCTAAACGTCTCATTTTTTCTTCCTTCTTTCAAACTTTCATCCTCAGCATCCGCACCACCCCATTTTCGTTCCCCTTTAGCTCTGGAAAATCCTCACCTTCACCCTTGGAACCCCAACTCATTCAATTCTTCCTTTCCCGAGGTGGGCAACTGCCCTTCATAACTTTATAATTCCTTACCCACCAAGAATCCACATGGATTCAAGGTGGGTTGCAATCAACCCAAAAAATGGCCCAAATCAGACATAAAACCATCCTCCTAACCCATCTAGTGCACCAGGGCTCGAACTAGCCTGAACAAGGGACCAAAAATGCTAAAAACAGAGCCATTCGCAGGCAACCCTGACGAAACCGGTTGATCGCCTAAAAAAAACTTAACGAACTGATTGAACCGGTTGCCCATTCGGTTGACTGGTTGAGAAAAATTCTCAAATTTTGACACAATATTCCTTAAAGAATAAGGAATCCAACTAAAAAATGGTGCGCAATTCCTAGTTCGGATGAGGGAGATATGACTAAAACAAACCAGTGTGTTCCGTCATGGTCTCCAACTGAGCTGAAGTTTTGGGGAGACCTCACTTCCTTCCTTTAGCATGATGTGAACAACTAGGGAATCGACCATGATGACACTTCATAATGGACTAAACGCTCGCACCAAATCGAAACATAGATGAACCTACACAAGGCTTGAAAGCCGATCAAGCCTAAAAGAGGGCCATGATGGTGCCATACGAAAAAAATTGGGTGCATGTGACACCCCTAAGATAAATGCAAGTGTCGAAGGACAAAATTGAGGGTCTACAACATGACAGTTCAGTTTCGATTTTAGCGTATACCGCACTTGTACGATTAGCCACATCCTTATCATGTCTAGTCTTCATCAAAGACCATATCCCATCAGATCAGTCACAATAGTTTAGTTTTGTTTTCGACGTAGAAAGAACCTGTATGATTGGTCATGTCATTGTTATGTCTCATCTTCGTCATAGATCACACACTATCCTATTGATCATGATAGTTAGATTTCGATTTCAGCATAGAGCATACTTGTACAATTAGTCACGTTATTATTCTATCTGGTCTTCGGTTAAGATTGTACACCATTAGATCGATCATAATAGTTTAGTAATGTTGTTGGTGTAAAGTAGACTTATACTATTGGTCATGTCATTGTCATGTCTCATCTTCGTCATAGACCACACACTGCCTAATTGATCTTGGTAGTTCAATATTGTATTCTATAGAGATCATACCTGTACGACCAGTCATGTCGTTATCTTGTCTTGTCTTCATCATAGACTGCACACTATATAATCGGTCATGATAGTTTAGTTCCAATTTTGGCATAGACTGCACTTATACGATCTATCACGTTGTTACCCTATCTGGTCTTCGTCATAGATTATATCCTGTCAGATCGGCATAAAAAGTCAATTTCGTTTTCGGCGTAGAGCGAACTTGTACAATCGATCATGTTGTTTTCCTATCTTGTCTTTGTAATATACCATACATTGTTTAATTGGTCCTGATAGTTCAAAATCGTATTTTGCAAAGATCACACCTATACAATTGGCCACATCATTGTCCTCTCTATTTTTATGATAAACTGCATCCTGTTCGATTGGATATGACAATTCAATTTTGATTTTGGCATAGATCACACCTATATAATCAATTACATCGTTGTCTTGTCTGGTCTTCATCATATACCACACACTATCTGATCGGTCTTGACAGTTCAATATCGTATTTTACGGAGATCACACTATCTGATCGTTCATAATAGTTTAGTTCCAATTTTATCGTAGACCACACTTATACGATTAGTCACATTGTTATCCTATCTAGTCTTCATCATAGACTGTAGCCCATCGGATTTGCATAATAGTTTAATTTTATTTTTGGCATAGAGTAAACCTGTACGATCGATCACGTCATTGTCTTTTCTCGTTTTCGTCATAGACCACACATTGTCCAATTGGTCTTGACATTTCAATATTGTATTCTATGAATATCACACCTATACAATCAGTCACATCTCTGTTCTCTTAATTTTTTGTGATAGACCGCATCTTGTTTGATCAGTAATGACAGTTTAGTTTTGATTTCGGCATAGACTGCACCTATTTGATTAGTCACGTAGTTGTCTTGTCTGGTCTTCATAATAGACCATACCTGATCGAATTGGTCATGATAGTTCAGTTTCGTTTTCGACGTAAAGCAGACCTATACGATCAATCACGTCATTGTCCTATCTCATCTTCATCATAGACCACATACTATCCATTCAGTCTTGATAGTTCAATGTCGTATTCTATGGAGATCACACCTTTATGATCGGTCATAATGTTGTCCTGTATGGTTTTCATGATTGACCACATCCTCTTTGATCAATCATGATAGTTTAGTTACGCTGTCGGCGTAGACTGCTCATGTATAATTAGTCACATTGTTGTCCTGTCCGGTCTTCATGATAGACTGTATCCCGTTGGATTGGTTATAATAATTTTGTTTCATTTTTAGCGTAGAACGAACTTGTATGATCGGTCACGTTTTTTCCTGACTCGTCTTTGTCATAGACTACACACTGTTCGATCGGTCTTGAAAATTCTATATTGTATTATGCGTAGATCACACCCTTACGATTGGTCACATTGTTGTCTTGTCCACTTTTGGTGACTTACTGCATCTTATTTGATTAGTCATGACTATTTAGTTCCTATTTCGGTGTATACCGTACCTGTACAATTAGTCAGTTGTCTTTTCTAGTCTTCATCTTAAACTGTACCTTGTCCAATGGTTCATGGCTATTCAATTTCGATTTTGACATAGACTGCACTTATATGATAAGTTGTGTCATAGTCCTATCTCATTTTCGTCATAAATTGCACTTATACGATCAGTCACTTCGTTGTCTTGTCTCGTCTTTGTCATAGATCGAACATTATCCAATTGGTTTAGATAGTATAGTATTATATTATGTAGAGATCACACCTATATGATCGGTCACGTTGCTATCTTGTCTACTTTTGGTGATAGACCGCATCTTTTTGGATCAATCATGACAAATCAACTCTTATTTCGTCGTAGACTGCACCTATATAATCAGTCACATCATTGTCTTCTCTGGTCTTTATCATAGACCGTACCCTATCTGATTGGTCATGGCTGTTTAGTTCTGATTTCAGCATAGACTGCTAGTGTACAATTAATCATATCATAGTCCTATCTCATTTTCTTCATAAACCACACACTGTTTGATCGGTCTTGACAATTCAGTATTGTATTTTATAGAGATCACACCTGTACGATCGGTCACGTCGTTGTCTTGTCTTGTCTTTACCCTCAAACGCACACTATCCAATCAATCATGATAGTTCAGTTCTGATTTTGACGTAAACTGCACCTATATGTTCAGTCACATCGTTGTTCTGTCTAGTCTCCGTTATAGACTATACCCCATTGAATTGATCATAACAGTTTATTTTCTTTTTTGGTGTAGAGCTAACATGTACGATTAATCACATCGTTGTGTTGTCTCGACTTCATCATAAACTACACATTGTTAGATCGATCATGACAATTCAGTTCCGATTTCAGCGTAGGCCGCATGTGTATGAGCAGTCACATCATTATCTTGTCTGGTCTTCATAATAGATCATACCCTAATGAATTGGTGATGATAGTTCAATTTCTTTTTCGGAGTAGAGTAGAAATGTACAGTTGGTCACATTAGTTTCTTGTCTCTTCTTCATCATAGACTGCACACTATCTGATTGATCTTGACAGTTTAGTATCATATTTTGTGGATATCACACTTATACGATCAATCACATCGTTGTCCTATATGCTTTTCTCAATAAACCACATCTTGTTCAATCAGTCATGATAGTTCAATTCCAATTTCGATGTAGACCACACTTGTTCGATTAGTCACGTCGTTGTCTTGTTTGGTCTTTGTCATAGACTATACCCCATCAAATCGGTCATGACAATTAATTTTTTTATTTTGGCTTTAGCCGCACTTGTACGATTAGTCACACCATTGTCCTCTCTGGTTTTCTTCATAGACCGTACCCCATCGTATTAGTCATAATAGTTCAATTTTGTTTCCATCATAGAGTGGATCTATATGATCAGTCACGTCGTTGTCCTATCTCGTCTTCGTCATAGACCACACACTATTCAATCAGTCATGACAGTTCAATTTCGATTTTGGTGTAGACTGCACGCACCTATATGATCAATCACGTCATTGTCCTGTCTTGTCTTCGTCATACATCGTACCCCGTCAAAGTAGTCATAATAGTTCAATTTCATTTTCGACGTAGAGCGGACCTATATAGTTAGTCATGTCGTTGTCTTGTCTTGTCTTCATGATAGATCACACACTATCCATCCAGTCTTTACTGTTCAGTCATATTTTACAGAGATCACACCTTTACGATCGGTCACATTGTTGTCTTGTCTAGTTTTTGTGATTAACCACAACCTATTTGATCGGTCATGATAGTTTAGTTCTGATTTTGACGTAGATTACACCTATATGACCAATCATGTCATTGTCTTATCTGGATTCCGTTATACACCGTACCCATTCGGATCAATCATAACAATTGAGTTTCATTTTAGGCGTAAAGGCCGAGTTGTACGATCGATCAAGTTTGTTGGCATTTTAGATCTGAGCAATGAAAGTAATAGCAATTTATTAAAAAAAAATGTTCTTTTAGGGTTAAAGATCTAACCTTTAGGTTTGGATGTTCCAAAACCTTAAATTCTAAGTGTTGAAAATGGTCTTCAAGTAGTTGGAAGTCTTGTAAACCCACGATCTTTCTCCCAATGACTCAACTTTGTTCTTGGCACACTTCCGATGGGAAGGAAAAGAGGGTGAAGACTATGGCTCTCTTTCTCTCTGGATAGTGGAAGACAATAGTTATGGAAACTCTAATACCTGGGGTTCTTAATTGGGCTTAAGTGATTTGAGCCCACATGGGCTTGGGTCACTTAATCTAACCCAAAATAGTCCTAATTGATTAATTAACCCAATAGGGCTTACTAATTCATCAACTAGCCCAATCCAAAGACCTTGTTCACTTACCCTTGTGCAACCCTGCATAGTTACCAAAACACCCTTATACACATAAGTGAACTTAGAGCCAATCCGACCCTCATAATCCATGCCAACAAGGTATATGAGCTTAGAGTGGGGACTACTAGGACCCATAGGAGTACTAGCTCCCTTAGAATCCAATTCTAAAGTTGATTCAATATCCCACTATAGAGAATCAACTAAACTCCAACATCCTATGTAAATAACAATGAGACATTATGTGTTCGGGTCCGTGACCTGCTATCCATTGTGTTCAATCTCCCCATGAATTAGTGTCCATGGTTTAACAAGGTGAAAGATATCAGCCTTTCAAGACTACTTCTATTATCCTTGAGTTATAGACCCTCCTATTGTGTATTTAACTCACATGTCTTAGCTCTCAAAGAGCCTATGTCAAGTTCTACTTAAGAAATTACTATGGCCATAGTTTCCATGAACACACCTCTTTAGGATCACCCAAGAAGATACAGTGTCTCAATCCCATGAGATATCATAGTACCTTTATTGAGAATACCTATTACTACCGGCTTCCATCAACAGTAACCTAATCTATAGGAAATATATGATCAACTTATGATTTCACCCGTAAGTCAAAGCCATTACTAACTTTAGCACAAGCTCAATATTCTTGCAAGGTTGAGAGACAACACAATGAAGCAACTTGGTAAGGTCATGACTACTTTACAGCCTTCAATCATGACTCATCGTAGGTCTTATCCAATATGTAACAATACACACTAGTGCACTCACCATGGGAAAACCATTCTGATAGCCAAGACCAACCATCCCTCCAATTAGGAGGTGGTTCACTACAACCTCTAATGGGTTGCCTAAACCTATGAATCGATTGTGAACAAGTCATCTATTTGCAAAGAACCCATGACTTAGATCTTATGTATAACTCCTAATGCACCTAAGTCATGTACAATGCAAAAGATGTAAGTGAGAATGCTCATAATGTATAATACATGGAATAAGGATAGATAAAAGTGAAACTGGAACATTATTAAATAAATAATGAATTTCAAATTTATTACATCATGTTATGATTTTAAAGGCTTTATCCTAACAACGTTGTTGTCATGTCTTGTCTTCATCATAGACTGCACACTATCCGATTGGTCTTCATAGTTCAGTTTCATATTTTGTGGAGATCACACCTATACAATTGGTTACGTCATTGTCCCATCTGTTTTTCATGAGTGGCCACATCTTGTCTTATCGATCATGATAGTTTAGTTCTGATTTCGACATAGATTGCACCATTATGATCAGTCATGTTGTTGTCCTATTTGGTCTTCATCATAGACTATACCTTGTTAGATCTATCATAACAGTTCACTTTCGTTTTCAGTGTAGAGTGAACCTGTATGATTAGTCATGTCTTTGTCTTATCACATCTTCGTCATAGATCACACACTATCATTTGGATCATGAATGTTCAGTTCTGATTTCAACATAGACTGCACCTGTAGGATCAATTGTATCGTTCTCCTATATGGTCTTCATCATAGACTGTACCCCGTTAGATCAGTCATATTAGTTCAATTTCATTTTCAGTGTAGAGTCAACTTGTATGATCGGTCACGTCGTTGACCTTCTTGTCTTCGTCATAGACCGCACACTATCTGTTTGGTCTTGATAGTTCAGTATCGTATTCTACGGAGGTCACACATGTATGATCAGTCACGTCATTGTCCTCTCTGTTTTTCATGATTGATTGCATCCTATCCGATCGATCATGATAATTTAGTTACGATTTCAGCGTAGACCGCACATATATGATCAGTCACATCATTTTCCTATGTGGACTTTGTCATAGACTATACCCAGTCAGATTGGTCATGATAGTTTAGTTTCATTTTTGACATAAAGCGAACCTATATGATCATTCACAACGTTGTCCTATCTCACCTTCGTCATAGCCACACACTATTCATTTGGTCTTGACAGTTCAGTATCGTATTCTACAAAGATCACACCCTTATGATTAGTCACATCATTGTCCTGTTTGGTTTTTTTAATTGATCGCAGCCTGCTTGATTGGTCATAACTACTGAGTTTCGATTTTAGTGTAAACCACACTTGTACGATCAGTTGAGTCCTTGCCCTGGCTATGTTCATCATATATCATACACCGTTGGATAAGTCATAATCATTCAATTTCATTTTTGTTGTAGAGCGGACCTATACGATCGGTCACGTCGTTGTCCTATCTCATATTCATCATAGACCGCAAACTACCTGATCGGTCATGACACTTTAGTTTTGATTTTGGCGTAGACCGCACTTGTACGATCAATCATATCATTGTCTGGTCTGGTCTTTGTCATACACTGTACCCTATTGGATCGATCATAGTAGTTTAGTTTCATTTTCGATATAGAGCGAACCTATATGATTGACCACATTATTATCATGTCTTGTCTTCATCATAAACCACACACTGTTTGATCGGTCTTGATAGTTCAATATAGTATTTTTGCAAAGATCACACATGTATGATTGGTCATGTCATTGTCTTGTCTTGTATTCGTCATAGATCACACACTATTCATTCGGTCTTTCCAGTTAAGTGTCATATTCTACATAGATCACATTGTTGTCATATCTTATTTTCGTGATTGATTGCGTCATGTCTGATTAATCATGATAGTTCAGTTCAAATTTCAAAGTAAACCGCACTATAATATCAGTGATGTCATTGTCCTGTTTTGTCTTTGTCATAGATCATACCTCGTTGGATCAATCGTAACAATTTAGTTTTATTTTCGACATAGAGTGAATCTATACCATTGGTCATGTTATTATCTTGTCTCGTCTTTTTCATACAATACACATTGTTTGATTGATCTTGACAGTTCATTATCATATTCTGCAAAGATCACACATGTATGATCAATCATGTTGTTGTCCTATCTCGTCTTCATCCTAGCCCACCCACTATCCGATCAGTCAAGATAGTTTAGTTCCAATTTTGACATAGACTGCAATTGTAAGATCAATCATGTCATAGTCCTGTCTCATTTTTGTCATAGACCACACTTGTATGATCAGTCACGTCGCTGTCCTGTCTCATTTTCGTGATAAACCTCTTTTTGTTTAATCTGTCTTGATAGTTCAGTTCTGATTTGGCGTAGACCGCACTTGTACGATCATTCACGTCGTTTCCTTGTATGGTATTTGTCATAGATCATACCCTATCAGATTGATCATGATAATTCAAATTTGCTTTCGAAGTAGATCGGAACTGTACGATTGGTCATGTTGGTTTCTTCATTCATCTTCATCATAGACCGCACACTTTTTGTTTGGTCTTGACAGTTGAGTATCCTATTCTATGGAGATCACACTTGTACGATCAGTCACATCATTGTCCCATCTACTTTTCATGATAAACCACATCCTGTCTAATCATTCATGATAGTTCTATTCTGATTTCAGTGTAGACCGCACTTATACGATCAATCACGTCATTGTCTTGTTTAGTCTCTATCATGGATAATACCCCGTCGGATCAGTCATAGCAGTTCAATTTCATTTTTGACATAGAAATGACCTGTACGATTGACCACGTTATTGTCCTGCCTCATTTTTGTCATAAATTGCACACTATTAGATCAGTTTTGATAGTTAGGTATCGTATTCTACAGAGGTCACACCTGTACGATCGGTCACATCTTATTTGATCGATCATGACATATTAGTTTCATTTTCGACATAGAGCGGACATGTATGATCAGTACCATCATAGTCCTGTCCCATCTTCATCATTAACCAAACACTATTTGATTGATCTTCATAGTTCAATATCGTATTCTATAAAGATCACACATGTACGATCAGTCAGGTCGTTGTTTTCTCTGCTTTTCATGATAAACCGCATCCTCTTTGATCGATCATCATAATTCAGCTATGATTTCAGCATAGATTGTACTTTTACAATCACTCACGTTGTTGTCATGTCTCCTCATCATCATAGATCGTACCCTTTTAGACTGGTCATAATAGTTTGGTTTCTTTTTCAATGTAAAGCAGACCTATATGATCGATCATGTCATTTCACGTCTGGTCTTCGTCATAGACCGCACAATGTCCATTTGGTCTTAACAATCCAGTATCATATTCTATGAAAATCATGCCTTTATGATCGATCACATCATTGTCTTGTCTGGTTTTTGTGATTGACCGCATCCTGTCTAGTCGATCATGATAGTTCAGTTCCAATTTCGGCCTAAACCGTACTTGTACAATGATTCGACTCATGGTAGCTTAGCTTTAAAGGCGTATCAACAAAATTTATACCTTGAATACTATTACTAAAGTAGCCAAGCTACTATAGCATAGTGGGTTCTAGATCGTTCACTGGGATGGGTTTTTCACTTCACAAATGATTATTAATTCAAAGATGAATTGATGCTTTTTCATTTCAAGGTTAGCTTTAAAAGAAGACATAAAGATGTAAATGTTTTAGAAAGATTTAAACTAATCTAAGCTAACATTAAAGATTAAAAATGAAAGGGTGTAAAAACAGTTTCTCAAAGATAGGATAGCTATGCTATGGCTCTTATGCAATTGGAAATCTAGGATAGGCTCCTACGCGTTGGGTTGCAACTATGGTGATGCTTGCTTCCCGAACCGGTATGGATTTAGCAAATCAAGTTTTAATCCTTTAAAATGGCAAAACAGATGGTAGTGAATTTCATCAATGGTTATTCACCTTAGACTTCCTTTGAATGGCTGCGTAAGAGATAACTAATGGTCTAAAGCCAAAGCTACCAAATATTGGCAACTCAAAGTCATTCCAGGTGATAAACTCACCTTTCAATTGCCATTGAAATTGGTTCTAACGGATTAATGCAAAACTTGGAATTGAAAAACCTCACCTTCCAATAGCTCGTAGGAGATAACTAATGGATAGAAATCCAAAAGCTTATCAAGTATTGGCCGTTGGAAGTTGTCCAAAGGAAATAAAAACCAAACTTTGCATTAATGAACCTTTAATGAAAAAACGACTACCTTACCTTCCAGGTGCGAGAAATTTCCATGGGATTGCATCCAAGGCATCACATAACATCCATACTTTGAGAAACTAAAAGTTTTAGCCAATCATCCTCTGAGGAAAAGCCTCAGAGGCTGTCTTGGCTACTAAGAAAATAGAAATGGGGAAGAACAGGGAGAAAGAGAAAAAGCTTTATATATTTCTTATATCTTGATCGCGATGTCCATTACAATGGATGCAAGGGAAATATATTACGAGGTTTTTCCAACTTCCTAGCTAAGAATTTATGATTGGTGGATCAAGGCTCAAAAATGGAAATTTATACAAAAATATCAAAAGGAAAGATCTCGTGTGAGTGCAAAAACAGGGGAAATTCGCACATGCAAGTGGGGGGGGTTGGGGGTTGGGGGTGGGGAGGCGAAAATTTGTTTGGGGTTTGGGGGCGATGGTGTGGCGAGTTTCGCAACATCTGGAGGCAGTTGTTTCCGAAGGCCATATCTTCCTCGTCTTCCGTCCAAATTGTACAACGGTTTTTTGAAGCGTTGGTTCCTTGACTTCTGAGCTTTGAAATGGTATCTAGATTTGTGAAAATGGGTTCAAGGAAGTCTCCAAAGTGCGAAGAAGAGCAGCTGTGTATCTGTTTTGCTCTTTTGCTTCCGCTTTGCTTCTCTCTTTTGTTGGTTGCTTTGGTGTATGCTAAAGCTTGCTTTAACTTTGTCGCAAGAAGCTCTCCTCATTTGGCATGCTTGAATTGGCATCTAAGCTGATATAACATGTAAACTTGACAAAAATGGTTAAAACAATTACTAGGATAATATTAATTGGGTTAAATGAATATGATTACTACACAAAGGTGCTTAAAACCATTATAATTAGGTCTACAAAATAGCACTTTTTGGTAGTAATCATACAATTAGTCACGTCATTGTCCTGTTTGGTCTTCGTCATGGACCGTACCCCGTCGAATCGGTCATAAAGTTTTTAGTTTGCATTTTGGTGTTAAACGTACTGTATGATCTATATTTGTTTTCTGTCTGTCTTTCGTTTAGATGCATATTGTCTTATTGGTCATGACAGTTCATTTTCGATTACAGCATAGACTGTATCTATATGATCTGTCATGTTGTTGTCCTTTCTTGGTCTTTGTCATGGATCCTAACCTATTGAATCAGTCATGACATATAGAGCAAACATGTACAATCGGTCACATCGTTGTCCTGTCTCGTCTTCATCATAGACTGCACACTATCTAATCAGTCTTGACAATTTAATATTGTATTCTACAGATATGACACATGTATGATCGGTTTACTTTTAGTGATATAATGTATCTTGTCTGATCAATTCCTATTTCATCGTTGACTGAGCTTATACGATCATTCACGTCATTGTCTTTTCTAGTCTTCGTCATAGACCATAACCTATCTGATCAATCATGGTAGTTCAATTCCATTTTGGCGTAGACTGCACCTATACAACCAATCATGTCATAGTCCTATCTCATTTTCATAATAAACCATACCTGTATGATCAGTCATGTCTTTGTCCTGTCTCATTTTCGTGATAGACCACTTCCTATCCGATCAGTCATGATAGTTTAGTTTTGATTTTGACATAAACCATCTATACAATTGGTCAGGTCGTATTCTTATATGTTTTTCGTACCCTGTTGGACTGATCACATCGTTGTCTTGTTTCGTCTTCGTCATAGGCCTCACATAGTCGGATCGGTCTTGAAAGTTTGATATTGTATTCTATGAAGATCACACCAATACAATTGGTCATGTCGTTGTCCTCTCTACTTTTCGTGTTAGACTGCATTTGGTCCAATCAATCATGACAATTAAGTTCTGATTTCAGTGTAAACCACACTCATACAATATGTGACATCGTTTTTTTGTCTGGTCTTCATCATTGACCGTACTCAATCAAATCAGTCATGACGGTTCAGTTTTGTTGTTAGCATAAAGTGAACCTATACGATTGATTACATTGTTGTCCTATCTCGTCTTCGTCATAGACTACACACTATCCGATTAACCTTGACAGTTTAGTATAGTATTCTGTAGAAACCACATTTATACGATCGATCATATTGTTGTCTTATATGCTTTTCATGATAAACTACATCTTGTCTGGTTGGTCATGGCAATTCAATTTCACTTTCGGTGTAGACTGCACCTATACGATCAGTCATGTTGTTGTCCTATTTGGTCTTCATCATAGACTATATCCTATTGGATATATCATAATAGTTGAGTTTCATTTTCAGCATAGAGTGGACTTGTAAGATTGATCACGTCGTTATCCTAACTCGTCTTCATCATAGATCGTATACTATCTATTCAGTCTTGATAGTTCAATATCGTATTCTGTGGAGATCACACCTTTACGAAGGTCACATTGTTCTCGTCTCTATATTTTGTGATAGACCGTAACTTGTCCGATCAATCATGACAGTTCAATTCTGATTTTGACATAGACCGCACTTGTACAATTAGTAACATTGTTGTCCTGTCTAATTTTTTCATAAACCGTACCTTTTTGAATTGGTCATAACAATGTAGTTTCATTTTTGAAGTAGAGTGAACTTGTACAATCGGTCATGTCATTGTTATGTCTTGTCTTTGTTATAGACTACACACTATCCAATTGGTCTTAACAGTTTAGTATCGTATTCTACGGAGATCACACTTGTACGATTGGTTAGGTCATTATCCTATTTACTTTTTGTGATAGACTGCATCCTATACGATCAGTCATGACAATTCATTTTTTTATTTCGGCATAGACTATACCTATACAATCAGTCACGTTGTTGTCCTGTTTGGCCTTCATCATAAACTGTACCCCGTCAAATCTATCATGATTGTTCAGTTTCATTTTCATTGTAGAATGAACTTGTATGATCGACCATGTCATTGTTTTGTCTCATCTTCAGTCATAGATCACACATTATTCGATTAGTCATGTCAGTTTAATTTCGATTTTGATGTAGACCACACCTTTCCGATCAATCACGTCATTATCCTATCTCATCTTTGTCACAGACCATCCCCTGTCGGATCAGTCATAACAAATGAGTTTCGTTTTCGGCGTAGAGCGAACCTATACGATTAGTCATGTCATTGTCCTGCCTCATATTTTTCATAAACCGCACACTATTCATTCGGTATTGACAGTTCAATATCGTATCATGTGGAGATCACACCTCTATAATGGGTCACATCATTCTTCTATCTACATTTCGTGATAAACCACATCTTATTTGACCAATCATGACAATTTAGTTTTGATTTTGGTGTAGATCGGACCTATATGATTAGTCATGTCGTTCTCCTATCTAGTCTTCATCATAGACCATACCCCATCGAATCAATCTTAATAGTTTAGTATCTTGTTGTGCAAAGATCACACCTGTACGATCGGTCACTTCGTTATCCTCTTTATTTTTCATGATAGTGTGGACCCTGCATTTTTAATGATGTGTTCCCACTCGATCGGCGAGACTCACTTTTCGTTTATTTGGTGAAAAATATGTTTCTTAGAAAAGACTTAGAGTCACCACTTACTTTTATTTATTTTTAAAGGTGAAAACAAGTAAGAACAAAACCCCTAGATGGACTCCTGATTTTGTTTTCGGAAAAGCTGTCTGCGAAAAACCTGAGTCTGGGTCCGGGGATCAGGTTACTTATTGGGAAGGTACGATAAAGACTGTAGCACCCCTCTAAGCCCCCAAAAAAAAGGGTCTCTACTAAATAAGGTGAAGCAAACATGACAATTATCTAGGAGATCAATGGATACCAAAATGATCATAGTTAAAAAATAAGTCATGATAACGAAATAATAAACAAAGTGAGAGTGAGAGTGTACCTTATTAGCAGGTAATAAAGCGCTGTCATGAAAACAAGGTTAGTGTACAATGACAAGTGTAAAAAATCTCATACAAAACCAAATCAAAATCAAACAAAATGAAGAGCACAACTTACTTGAATTATTTTTGAAAAAAATGTTATGAATGTCGGGCCCCCACCAAAGCCCAATTAACTTTTGTTATGAATTAATTCTCATAAATTCCATCATTTTGGAATTATGAAAACTTATTCATTTTTATAAAAAAAAATTTGAAAAGAGGAGTTTTGAAAATTAAATTTAAAAAAATGAAAATTTGGAAGGATTATTTTGATAAATGGAATTTCGAAAAATTAAATTTTAAAAATTGGAAATTTGGAAAATTGGGACTTCGAGAATGGAATTTCGAAAAATTAAAAATAAAATTTTGGAAGATTATTTTTGAAAATAGAAATTTTTGGAAAATTGGAATTTTGGAAAATTATTTTTGAAAGTCGAAACGTGAAGATCGGAGTTTTGAAAATTATATTTTGATGCGCGAGAATAAAATAAAAAAATAAAAATAAAAATAAAAATAAAAAAATAAATAAAAGGATGGTAGCAAAAAATAAATTTTGAAAAAGATTTTCTTATATAGGGGTTTCACCAATTCCCCAATTGATATACACGAATTTAGCTTAGAATTATCTCATTTATTTGGGACCACAAGCTTTGATTCGTGTTTTATTCAAAACTGTAATTTTATTTGAAATATGTGAACCGATCAAAACATGGTTGCACATTATTTAAAAAAATGAGATTTTGAGTCTAAGAACTCTAAATGAATTTTTGAAATGGATTGTTAAGGGGATCTTTTGACTCTAAGAAACTCTAAATGAATTTTTGAAATGGATTTTTAA